>JAOXJP010036441.1:0-13070 GCA_025762735.1 Platanus orientalis
AAAAAAAAAAAATAGCTCTCTAGCTATTTATTTTTTGGTAAATAGCAACATTCCAATTTTTTACCAACAAAAAAAAAAAAAAAACCCTTTTTTTCAATCTCTTTCCTTCTCTCTCTTTTGATAAGCCAAACAATAGCCTCATTAGGAAGGCCTGATATCGTATGCAATGCCCCCCTCTGCCACGCTCAAGGGCCAAGGCAGAGGGGTGGAATCAATTCACTTTTGGAGATGTCACTTCACCACCAAAAAGTGAATTGATTCACCCCCTCTGTCTTGGCTCTTGTGCATCGCAGAGGGGGGCGGGGCAGACTATATCGCTTCCATTAGAAAGCAACAATCAGATTATAATAAGGGTTTTTTTTTTTCTTTTATGTATAATAGATTATAATAAGTAGTGGAGGTCATTAATGCACTTATTTCTATCATATAGATCATTGAGGGACCATTTTTGATCTGTAATTCCATGGCTGGGTCCTTGGAGGAAACTTCTTCGAAGAATCCTCTGAAGAGCCAATTGCTCCCTGATTGGCACGTGGTAGGCTCACGTGTAGTGATGTCATTTCAGTTTCTGTCTAATAGTTGGTGATGGCATTAAAATCATGTGGGGATGTCATTTTCTGATTTGGTAATCTCTCTCTAAAGATTTTCTCCTCTCTGTAGAGACAGAGGATCCAAAGCACACAGAGTTACTGCAAAAGCAACCCTTTGCAAGAAGGGGACCTGATCAGGGAGGGGGAGGGGGTGGGGTTCATGCACTTTTTGCATGGGCCCTACACCACCTGTGAGAGGGAGAACCCTGTTCCCATGTTGAGTATTTTATCGCTTGCAGGAACTCTTCATTCCTTTCTCAAGTAGCAAATCTCGATCGTGTGAATGATTGTGTTGTGAACTACCAATAAGGAGGACCAAAAACCACCTTTTTTTTTTCAATTTAGTATACTTTGATAAATACCAAGTAGTAAACTAAGATAAATAATTCAAGATATACTACTAAATTATAGTGTTTTAAACATGTGTGGAAACTCAAAAAAAGATATTTCAAAACTCATCTTTCAATAAGTAATATAAATATGGATATGGGGTAGTGATCTACCTTGTAATATTATTATTATTATGTTTTTGATAAATATCCACCTTGTATTATTGGGTGGAGAATGGACATACATGCTCTTGTCATGTATGTTGATTTTTTAATCTCTCTCTCTCTCTCATTTTGATACACCCAATCAACTTTTTTGGTCTGCAGAGTTAGAATAAAAGAATGCACACACTACATGCTCAATAATTTAAATCACGCCAAAAACATTAATTTTTTCTATATAAGGCACTACTTAAAAAAGTGATTTAGATAGAATGGATTAGTGTGGGTGGTACCTATCTGTCAATAGTTGACAACTTGATAGCAGCGTGACCGTGTTCTTTTCAAGACATTTGCCTAATGCATATAGATAATTAACATGGAAAAAATAAAGGTGTAATTCTTGATGAGTTATCATAAAACCACACACACAGGCTCGGATTCTGTGCAAACGAATCTTGTGAGAACTGTGCAAATGGCATGCTGATGCATCAGTAGAAGTGATTTACACTTTTTGGGTTTTGGGGGGGTCCTTATCACTTTTTGGCGCTGATGTGTCCGCACCCTGATACCATTTTCACAGTTCTCACAAGATTCGTTCTAACCTAATTTTTTTTCCCACACACACACATACTCTATTGCATCTATTTATTTATTTTTTTGGTAAGACATCTATATGTTTATTTAAAATGATAATTAAACAAGGTGATTTAATGTGTTTTTAACTAAACACCCACTTTTACCCCTTGTGTATACAGGCACCCTTCTTTACCCCATTAGTCAGATTGGAGATGATTGAACTCCCTTATGAGATTATATGATCTATGAACCTTTTCCTTAAACTTAGGGGTTTCTAATTCGACCAGTCAAAGGAAAAAAATAAATAAATAAAGATAAATAGGGAAAGAAAAAGAAAAAAGAAAAGATAGAATGATTAAAGTCTTATTTATTTTATTTTATTGCTATCTCCTAGGTGGGACATTGAGTGTTGTGTCATGATCTTTCATATTTCAACCAATTAATTTATCTTTTCTTCCTTAGGCTGTTTTGCACGTGATTCTATTAATACTAAAGGACTAACTTTCAGTTTTTTACATATAATATTTTACATTTTTGTAGGTACTGTTGAGAGATATCCCTAGATTCTCAGAACCTGAAGAACCTTCTACTGTTACTATGCCTATATATTTAGTGAATATTTTCTATATATTTGATGTATCTTCTTGTTGGTAAATCTCTTGATTGATGGGATAATAACCATGTATAAGTCTATAAAAGAAACCTATAGAAAATGAATAAAGAATCGTTTTCTACAATTTACAATACATTATATTACTATCTCTAGGATTGACTAAAAATTAAAATTACTATGTTGGAGATTCATGATAGTTTGGGCTAGAGTAGAAGAGGAAGCTGTTAACTTGGTTTACCAATTAATAATTTAACTCAAACCCACATATATGGGCCCCATAATGTGGACTCTAAGGTGGTCATATATCACTTGCGTATCCTACATTATTGGTGAATGAGACCTAATCGACGTATGAGTCTACCGGCTGATCATCTACCAATAACCAAACAATGGTATAAGGTGATAATCTAATTAACTGGATTGCCATTTGAAGGGGTATAATTAGTTATAGGCAATGAGATTAAGAAAGAAATGTAAAGGTTGTTTTGCTTAAGGGTATAATAATCATTTTGATAAAGCAGCTTATTATGCTCCACGTGAGTCGGAAAGTGAAAATGACTCCTAATTTATCAAGAATAATTAGTGTTCATATCACTATTTAAAAGAAAAGAAAGTGTAAGAAAATAAAGTTATTGGTTTCAAGAAAACTTTTATTACTGACTTGAACCTAGCTAGGACAAGAGTCCTTGGTTGCCCCATAATAGGCAAAAATAAAGTTAACAAAACTCTTAATAATTATTGGGTGGATCCCATTCATATTAACTTTCCAAAAGAAAGTTTACAATCAGTAAGTGGAAAGTTTTTGAAATCTCGGAAATAGGCAAGGACGATATGTTCACTTTCAGTCCAACGAACACGTACTTTCTAATGGAAAATCATGCACTTTCCTTGCTTTTCCAACCACCTTATAGATGGAGCCTAATAAGATATTGTCATTTTAGAATATATAATTTCTATTTCATGCCCACAAATCTATCAAAATACAATTGCATCCTGTGGAATATAAAATTTCCATTGTCATGGGGGAATATACAAATATCAAAATACATGGGTCCCATAATGTGGAATGAATATATTTTAATTTTAATTTTTGTTTGTTTTGTAGTACATCCTCACTAGATATTTGTATAAATGAACTATTATAAAACAGCACACACGAAACAATTGAAACATTACCAAAAAGATTCCATCATAAGTATATATATATATATAAAACCAGTGAAAAACCATAGTTTTAGTAATCATGCCTTCCTTTTCTCAAAGTAAATTATAGTGAAACCATATTTGAACCATGGATGACCCTCCAATTCGATGTCTTGGGTCAATTTTCAAAGCTATGGGTCTAATTAATCATTTAATCAGCATGATTAAATGATTTTTAACCATCGAACTTGTGTACCATTTTTGGAGATTTTTAAAGCTCCAAAGAAAAATTTTCAACTATTACAATGTACTGGAAAAAAAAAAAAGGGGAAAAAATGCATGGGTTTGATAACTGGTTTTGGTCTGGTGAATCTCTTATGTGGGACCCACCCAACAATTGGTATCATAAGACAAGTGGTAATAAGTTTTTAAGGTTCCCAATTATTTTGAGTCCTTTGGACCCGGACCCAAGATACTGCTTATATGAAAAGAGAGAAAGCTTGTCAAATGGTTGAGGTGAATATACAAATCATGTGGGGCAAGGTGGAGTCTCATTGTCTTAAAGATTTTGAGTCAGTGAGGGGAGTCCTTTTAACAATGGATTGGTATCCACTTGACAGCCTACGTGCTGGCTAGAAATTGATCCTACATCACTATTGATCTCAGGGATGATGCTCCTCCTTTAGCAAAAAGAATGAGGAGCTTTTTTTCCCCCCTTTCCTTGAAGCATTACCATCGATCTCAGGGATGATTCTCCTCCTTCGGCAAAGAGAAAGAAGGTCTTTTTCTCCATTTTTTTCTTTCTTCTTTTTCTACCACCACATTGTATTGGAATGAACTAAATCTGACACTAATTTGAAGGTTAAAAGCATTTCCTCATTTGATGGGCCTTTTGTTGAATTGTGGCCCATATTCTTGGATTTTGACTCGATAAGGGGTCTCCCCATGTGAACTGATACAGATTAGAATTTACTTGGACACCGTAGCCTGGTTGTATTGGCATAATCTCATCTTACACTAATCTGAAGGTAAAAAGAACCCCCTTGAACCAAGAGAATTGAGGCTACTTCTTAGACGCTTCACAATTTTATATCCACAAACTGTTGGAGGCCAAATGATTTAGAAAGAACACATGTATTACGCTGTTAATTGAGCTGTCAACCTTTAGATCGGAATTCGTTATCATCCGTACTTACTTGTATCCCCTTGGATTCCAATCCAACAATTGACAAACTTGATAGTGTCGCACCCATTTCTAAATCACTAGATCTTAGTGCATGCCTAACAATTAAAATTCTTTGATCATAGGGTTTACCCAATTTTACAGGCCTAATTGCTAATAGTTCTTTCTTAAAATAAATTAAAAAAAAAAGGAAAAAGTAAAAGGTAGAAGGATTTTTTTTTTTCCAGATAAACAGAAAGGATTTTGGCTACAATATTAAATTTAAAGGGATTCATCAATAGAAATATTAACAATATCCTAACAGAATACCATATTTACATTCTTTTCAAGGGGCATTTGGGTCATTTGCCTTAGCACCTGTAAAACGGGTTCGAGGCTACTATAATTTACCACAAGTCTCAAGTTCACATGATCAAGAACCATCATTGAATGGGTTCCACCTAAAAAATTGCCTAGGGACAAAATCAATATGATCATCTGAAATTATGAATCAACCATTTGATCTATAGTTTTTGCTTTTGCTTTTGTTTTGTTTTGTTTTATTTTTTTACTTTTTAATGGGTATGTAGCTTTTGTTTTTAATTACAACTAATCTTTGTATCTACCATCCGAAGAATACAGTAAAAATACATAATTGAGATCAGAAGACCAATCTGATTTTTGGCCTACTTAAAATTTTAAGCTAGAATTTGTCCAATTTTTGTCTTCATTTTCACCAAAGTTAGATGCCCCCCAAAAAATGTTCAGACTATCCCTCATTCTATGGTTCTGTGACAAAAGAGAACCACGACTTTTTATTGCATAACTGTTGTGGTATGGAGGGTTGGGCATCTAATCAATGAACTAAAGTTTTCCTTTGCTCTCCAAAAGGGGTCTTGAAATCCTCTAACTTGTGTGGCCATTGAGTGGCTCACAAGGGGGTGGCGTAGAGGATATCAGCCAAAAGGCAAATGTGAGAATCAAACAGATAAATGTCCAATCAGTACAATGACATTTATGTGTCACGTTATATATTGGTCTGATATCAAGTGCGACACCCCCCTGATCGGACACTCAGGAGGGGGAATCAAAAACCTCCAAAAAGTGAATTGATTCCGCCCCTGAGTGTCCCATCAGGGGGAGTGGCGCATACGATTTCATCCCTTATATATTGCCAGACATTTCACATGTGGAATCGTACATTGGGATAACTCCAAGCCTCCTAATTAAGAGGCAGCTTTCCATTCCAGAGGGGATTGAAAGGATTGTTGATACCAAGAAAATTGAGATTCTCAAATATTCCTCTCTATCCAATAATTCAATCATTTTGGGGGGTGGACAATCTACAAAATACCTTTTTTTTTTTTTTCTACCTAATCAATTTTTCTATGGTGATTATTCAAACTTATGTGAATGAAACATAATGAAAGGATTCTTTCCTTTCTTGGACTTCCTTGCTTTGCCTTTTACTAACCACCAAAGCGAAATTGCAATTGCAAACTTTCAAGCTATCTATTAAAGCATCATACAATGTGTGAATGGTCTCTCTCTATCTGTAGAGATAGTCTTCAAAGAGTTGAGAAGTGTATGGATGGGTATTTGTTCAGTTTATTGTAAACATGGCATTTGACTTCTGTTCACACAAGTCTCCCTTTGCTTTTGCTTTTGTGGGTGTAATTACCCCTGCCAACCAACAATGAACAAGGAAACACTAAGGAGGATGTCGTGTGACCCACTGCCCACTAATTTCCCTCATATTTCTATGAGAGGCCATCTTACTTACGTTAACAGAAAGTGATAACATTTATATGGATGAGGTCCTGAGAGGAACCTTCTCAGAAGAAGACTTTGAAAAACCAATTGCATCTTATGGGCATGTGGTGGGTCACCTGTAATTATGCCATTTTATTACATTACATGATGCCATCTGAGTTATGTCAAATGGTTGGTGATGGCATTTAAGCTCATGTGGGGACGTGATGTTCTGATTTGTTCTTATCTCTCTTCACCGTACTCAAAAGCAGCCATTGCTCGCACTCTTCATCAAAAAGTTCTTTTATTTTATTTTTTCTTCCTTTTCTACATATCAAATCTGGAAACTAAAAAAAAAAAAAAAAATTAAATAAGCAAATCTTGTTTGAAAGATTGCGTTGTGACCTACCAATCAGGAGGAACAAAGGGTGGAATCTTAAAATGGAGATTCAAAAACTCCATATTTTAATAAGTATTATATATGTGAATATTGGATAAGGGCTAGTGAACTATCTTGCTTTATTGGGTAGAGATATTTGCTCTTGTCTCATATGTTGATTTTTTTTAATTTTTTATTTCTCTCTTCATTTATTTTTTTTCATTGGTACACCCAATCAACAATCGGATGAATGGCGACTTATTATGAACTGACACACAATAATTGAAACCACGCCAATTCATTAAATTCATATATGAAGTGATGTACAAGGCGATGATGCATAAACAAGCTACCTGTCAATAGTTGAATTAGATTCCACACAGCATTTAAGTAATACGATTGTATATTCAGTTTTGATGGTTGACAACTTGATATCAGCTTCTTGTCGACCACATTCTTGCCTAGTGCATATAGACCATATTCTGGGAAGAAGGGTGTAATTAACACACTCTCTGTCTGTCTGTCTCTCTCTCTCTCATTTATTTATTTATTTTAAATGATTTAAATTCTTTTATCCTTTGATATTTCTTTGTGTTCTCTTCACTTCAGTCCCACATCGAATCTCCCATAGGTAAGGAGGCCATGGTGATAGAGGAGCATGTGTGATGGTGTGTGGCTTATAGTGACAATGTGAAGGGTGATGCATATTTTCTCCTATCTTTAATTTAATTTAATTTATCTATTTTATTTCTTTCAATTTTGTTCATGGTCCTAATCGTTTAGTTGGTCGTTGGGTGTATGGCCGCACCAAGGTAATGATCCAATGAAGAAGTCAAATCATACTCAAGGACAATACATTTCTTGGTCCAAAGTTGATCTTGGATTCATATTAGTTCTCTTTCTTTTATTATGATTTTGTAATTTATTTCCAACTTCTTGTGATTTTCAATATTTTACAACTATCTTGAGTCTAAGTTTACTGAAGATGACTAAACTTAATTACTGAATTAATAAGAGTCAAACCCTTAAAATTATCATTTCGAACAATGGCTGTAGAAACTCTTATTTGTTCAAGATATATGAATGTTTTAATTTCATTTGTTTTAACTAATATTAGACCTTCTTAAACCAATGACAATTGGAGCCTATTGGGTTTGAGGTTAGTTTGGCATGGGATAAAGCTAATAAACTGTGTAAGAATTATATTTTGAATGTTTTGATATATAAATGAATTATATGATGTATATTGCTGACTTACTCATGCAAGAGATATTGGGAATGCTTTGACTAAAAAATATATGTTTGAAAATGTAAGTAATAAGAATATAATCGGGCGGATGATGCCATTAAGGTTGCTGTTTAAACTGAAGAATTGTCTGCGTCTTGGAAGGATTATAAAGCTGGATTCCTTCATATATATATATATATATATATATACAAGAGAAGGCTATTGTCTTTAAAAGACTTAATCACCAAAACCCAAATCAAGGATACAAAAAAAAATCTCCAACACTCATTTAAAAAGGGGAAGGGTATAGTCTCTAAAGCCCATTTGGTTAAGGGACACTTAAAAAAGATTATAAAGACAAATGGACAATACAAACCCTCTCAACCCCAAGAACGGTCACTTTAAGAAAAGTTAGAAAAACAATAAAAGAGACTATAAATGGAGAGTTCTACAAGCACACATCACACAGTTATCTACAAGCACCGAAGTATGAAGGTGGATATCTTGCTAAGGCCCAAGTTAAATTAGCCAAAGAAAATGTTAATAATTGTTGTAATTATCTTAGAAGTGAACCTAATTGGCAGTAACGAGGACTGGGTTATAGGCACTAAGGCCAAATGCAAATATAAGGGAACAAAAATTTATTCTTTGTATTTTACAAGCTAACGAAAGATGGAAAGCAAGTACATATAGATGATGCTCATAAGTCACATGTGGTAGAAAAATGTAGTGTTATTTTGAAAATAACCTTTGGGCTTAAACTCCATGCTGCTATACTAAATTTAGTTCTCATATATGCTATAGAGCACTGCCTGCTCACCTAATACCCGCATGTATATATAATATTAATTTATCACAAGCAAATCCCAAGGGGTAACACAGTTGGTTAGGATCATGTCTTTGGAAGCGGAGGTTTAAATAGTCAGGTGCTCCAAGAAGTTAGATGCCTCGGTATATAATAATAATAATATCAAACAAACAATTGTTAATGGGGTTTGTCTTCAAATGGTTGAAAATTGAGTGTTCGGAAGCTTTTTCAGCAACATATGTCATTTTTCCCTTTTGGTTTCTGTACATACAAAATCCGTGTATAATGCATGTGCAGGATCTGACAGTGCTTACATCAGCACCAAAAACTGATAAACGCGTGCCCCAAAAAAATATAAATCGCTTTCCAGTATTGATGCCATGCCCTGCACATGCGTTGTGCACGGATTATGTGCACACAGAAGCCGAGCCCGTCATTTTCACTACTGTCACTTATCTAATGTAGGGAAACCCTCAATGAAAAGATGGAAAAAAGAAAATAGTAATAGGATCCACAAATGTCGCTTTTAACGTCACCTAAATTTGAACTGCTTCCTCTTTTAAGCCGGCATTGATAGCACCACGATTTCCCCTCCATGTGACCAGCAAAGCTTATCCATAAAAGCTTTTAAAAGGACAGTTGCATCTAACTGATGCGACATACAACCTAACAAAAGGTTTTTTTGGAAATTATATATTTATAATTAATTCTAAAATAATATATTAAAGACATTCAATTTAAAACTAAAAAAGAAAAAAAGAAAATCCTAGATAGATTGCTAAAAAGCAATCCCCCTTATTTATTTATATATAAACTTTCGGTATTTAATAATTCAAGCATTTTATGAGGTCAACAATGCTATCAAATGTCCTTTTCTTTCTCTTCCATTTCTATGGTGAATATCCATATTAATGTGAATCAAACATAAGATGTTAAATCTTTTGTTGTTTATATATTTTTTGGGTTATTGCAATTATTCCCATTGCTCTTGTTCCCATTGCTCTTGTGGTTCTTTGCCTTCTATCCTACCCAAACCCCCACCCAGAGAGAGAGAGAGAGTGTGTGGATGGTATTTGTTCATTTATCAAAATCAAAGCATTTGATTTTTGTACACACATCTCCCTTAGCTTTTGCGGGTTTTCGAACTAACAAGACCTTATAGAGGGTACCAATTGCGAAAATGTGGTGTGACCCACCAATGTTTCTAATAAAGTTAAACAATAATAAGTGGGGAAGGATATCAATACACTTAATTATTTCCGTCCAATTTTGATAAGTGACCATCTCACTGTATGTATTTATCCAATAGAAGAATCGGATCATGTTGAGTGGGGTTCGGATTATGTGCAAATGAATTTCGTGAGAACCGTGAAAACGGTGACAGTGGGGCTGAAGTGAAAGTAATGTATATCTACACTTGTAACAAGAGCGTGGAGATGTTGTAAATTAAGTCCTGTTGAGTGATGATTGAATCTGGTGGGATTCTTCTACATTTGAGATGGAGATGATTTAAACTCAATTTAATAGATTTGAAGCTTTCAGAGATCTAACTTCCTTGGAGGGAGCTTCGCCAAACAAGCCTTTGATGGTCGATGATGGCATTAATCTCAAATGGGAATGTGATGCTCTGATTTAATCCTATCTCTCTTCATCAAAGGATCCAAATTATACGGAGCAACTGCCAAAAAAGCAATCACTATTAACACCCTACCCTCAAGGTTCTTTATTCTCTCTTCTTTATTGGAAACTAATGTTGTTTAAAAGAAGGGAAAGGATCTGCTACACCAAAATCAGTATGTCCCCCGGTGTCCCACACTCAAATGGTGAGGTGTATAGAGTTAAAACTGTAAAAACAGTTTTCAATTGAAAAAATAGATACCCATAAAAATGGGGTTTATAGGGTTTTTTTTTTTGGTAATATAAGGTTAAAACCATATGAAAAAAGTATTCAAATGAACATTTGCTTGCTATTTAAAAGAGGCACTGAATTCAAAAACCATCACATGTCAGTTTATGGTATGGGAACAAGGAGGACGTACTGTTTTGGGTGTAGCAGACAGATCCTTTCCCATGTGATCCACCAATCATGACGTGGCTGACAACCAAACAAAGAAAATTATTAACCATAAAGTAATAAAATTTAAAAAAAAATTCAGGTTATACTAACATATTATAGTATTTAGAACATGAGAAGAAGCTTAAAAAAAAATATTTCAAAAGTCCATCTTTCAATAAGTACTATAGTATGATATTATGTAAGGACTACTGCTATACGTTGTATTATTTGGAAGAGAAATGTGATCTTGTTTCGTATGTTGATTATTATTATTATTATTTTTCAAATTTTTTTTACTTTTTTTGTTTTGGTACACCCAATTAACAATCGAATGACTATATTTGAAAGGTCTCTATCTCTCTTCTTTCTAAATATCTTGTAGGTGTTTTAAAGAGTTGAGAAGTGTGTAAATGGTATTTGGTCAATTTACTAGAATCAAAGCGTTTTGATTTATGTACACACACATCTAAAGAATGTTCCCTTACATTGTGCTTATTTATATACTAAAGATCTAAATAAGGCTTTATTCAATAACTCAATGAATAATAAGGTTCCATTACATTATACTTATTTATAAATTAAAAAACCAAAATATAGAAAAACCATAAACAAATCTAAAGAAATTTGTCCAAAAATTCGTATGGAAAAATTTCAATCACATGTATTATCTCGGTATAAGATTTGCACCTTAAAACGGTCAAAATTGAAAAATCCTTTGTGAAATAGAGATTGTAACGCTTAAAGTCTTCCTTTTCAGCATAGCAAGAATTGCATCAATTGAACATTTATGAGAAAAGTTATGTCATTTGGAAATAACATTGTGTAGAACCTTCCAAATTCTGAATTTATACGAATTTTTCATTTTGAACCCAAATAAAATCCTAATATTTTAAAAACTTTCTTACTAAAAATCAACACTAAACAAATAAAAATGTTCCTAATAAAACCCAAAATAATTTATTTCTAAATATAAAAAATCATAGTGGTAACTATTTTTCTCCCTTGATTTCTTCTAAAAAATATTTACCTTAGTATCATGTGTTGCCATGTGTTACATTGCAACATTCTCCCCAAGTCAGAAAGAATTTGTCATCAAATTCGATGCATCTTCATTAAAATGGTCAATGCAATGCTTGATATTAATCAAATCAGATGTTCAAAGTTGTTTCCAATTTCTTTCACTCTTAGATTCTTGGATTCCAAGTTGAGCTTTTAGACCACGTCTTCTTTCACCATTTGTATTACCACAAGATTTTCTAATATATCTTCTTGAACAATTAACTTAAGATCCCCTTTTAGTGTATGAGAAGATTCTTGAATGTCCTCGATAGCCAAATTAAATTGACTACTCCTATCTGGATATTCACTGTTTGACATTTTTTCATCATGCTTTACAAATGATAAACTATTTATCCATTACAATTCATCACCTATATCTTCATCATCATACATAGAGTTATCAAAAATAGGCAAAGATGAAATTGTACATAAATCTTGTGAATCCCAAAATATGGAATTACAATCAATTTCAGATTTTTTCTAAGGAATACTTGCAAAAAATTGTTTTTCGATATCTTCTTCTTCTATAGTAAAGACTAAATCAAGGAACTCTTTCAGTTGTACACTCTCATGGAATTCATGGATCTCAATCATCCACCCAAACTCCCATCGCTTAACATTGTAATCTTTTTTGGGGTTTTTAACCGCTGGCATTATCCTTGATCTATACTCATCAAAGGGGTTATCTAGATCATTATCGGCATCCTCCACAAAATGTGGATTTGATGATTGATTCTGACAATAAACTGCAAATACTGCAGCATGGATGAAGGCTCTCTACTGGTTTAGCAAGTCAATCTGATGGACCGATTGGACAATATCATCACACTTGTGTACTTCATCTAGCAAAACTTCACAAATACCAGTACGTCTCCTCGTCATGGTGTAGGAAAATCAACACTAGCTTTAATACCAACTGATGTAGTTGAGCGTTGGGGATGAATCTCACCAAATGGATTGAGAACAACATTCCACAAACCTATTGATTTTCGTAACTGAAAATATCAGGAATAGGGACTTGTTGATTTTCCTAAAGGAAAATACCAAGAATTAATAGAAAACAAATCTCAAAAAATAAAACTTTTATTCAATTACTTAATAATAATAATGTTCCATTACATTGTGCTTATTTATAGACTAAAGAAACAAAATATAGAAAAACCCTAAACAAATATAAAGAAATTTGTCCAAAAGTTCATATGGAAAGATTCCA
>JAOXJP010036452.1:0-16589 GCA_025762735.1 Platanus orientalis
CTTTTTTATTTGGCAAGTTTATTTTGTTAGAAGATCTAGAATCTATGATTTTATTTTATTTTATTCTCCATGTAATGTCTATTTAAAAGCCACATTAGATCAATGAAAAACACTTGAAGATGATTATTTGAAAAGAAGACACGTGTGTGTTAAAATGGGTGTAGTATCCCAAATTTTCTCTCAACCCCTCACATGAGGTGAGCATTCTACCCTTTTTCTTTCTCTGGTTCTCTCTTATCTCCTGTTTTCTTTAATCTTCTTATCTACTTCTTGCTCTCTTGATTTTTATATGACGTTTGTAGTTTATCCTTAATTTTTCTGGGGTCCTTTTTAAAAGGGTATCCTACATCAGCCAAGCCTGTCCATTTTTCGGGCTAAACATGTCCGGTTTCAGGCCAGCCCGATCCAATTGACATCCTTAGTCATCAATCTACTAAATCGATTCTTGCAAAACAAAGTCATCCAAGACAACTATTTGTACACTCAGAGTTGTAAGCAGAAGATATCTTTGGGTCATCATCAACTACTTTTACAATCTCTTCTTGTAACTCCCTACCTTTCGCAATTTCATTAAGATTTGCACATCATCCTTATCAGCCTTCTTTGGTTTATCTTCCAACTTATGGTTATTTTGAACATAATTCTTGATCTAGCTATGGTAATAGGCTTCAAGACGACTTTCTAATCATAAAAGTAAATGTAAAGATGGTGAGCTTCCAACTATAAGACACATCTCAGTCATTGAACCATGGTCGAGGCCAACACAACAATAGGTGTGTTAGGAATTATGTCACACCATATAAAATCAAAATAGAAAACAATAGTTATAGAAATCAACCAACATCTGTTTACTGGTAAAGAAGTGTTGTTCATACATGCCACTTCATATGGATGAGGTTCTGAAGGCAACTTCAATCAATCAACAACAAATTTAGAAACTACATTCATGCAACTGCTTTCATCAATATATATATATATATACTAGTATGCCTTGAATCCTCTTTATCTTACTTAAGAGCAGGCAAGAATCCGTCTCATTAGATTAACCAAAAAGGTATCAACCTCATTATCCTACAAATCACAATCATCAAAAGAACCCACGTCATCGTAATCTTCTTAAGATCCATTTTTCATCAGCATCATACTCCGCTTATTCAAATGTCTCTTGAAATTTTGCCTCTTGCACATCAACTCTTTTTGTAGTCATAAAGAGGAATTCATCTCGTTGTTAGTCTATCAATTTCCGTTTACATGTCCTGCTACTTCTTTTCTCCATATAAAACATAGGCTAATGTCAAACTAGGCTAATGTCAAACTGATGTAGGTGTTGACAATGAAATAACCAAATGATGTGGACATCTTGACTGAGATGATGATTGGGACATGTTCACAGCTACTTTAGTTATTCTATTTTTTTTTTATGTTATTGGTGTCTCTTGTAAGGGGGGGGAGACAGAATTTTGAGAGTATTTTAGTCATTAGTGGGCTAATAGGGTGTGATTTATCTTTAATTTTAATTGAAAGTTATTTTGATACTTATTACTGAGTTAGGAAGGGTATTTTGGGGCAATGCCCTTTATTTTGTAATAACCTAGCCATGGGGGGGTTATTTATAATCCACGGCTAGTGTTTCATTTTCATGCAAGTTTGAATAAAAAAACAAGTGTTTCGTCTTCCTCAGGCTCTTGGTTGCAGCTGAGGAACCAACACCCTAGAATGGGTCTAGTGTTATACCTAGTTTAACGGTTGTGGTGGAAGCCACTCTCTTCCCCTTGGGTTAAAGGTTATCCCTACCTTCTTCTTCCATACTTTGATACAATTTTCAGGTTTTTTTGTTTTTTGGTTTGTTAGGAGCTGATATCTTATAGGAGGTTCATCACAAACAAATCAAACTTCAGTTATGGATCACAAGACAACTCTTACAGATGTATAAGAGTGGAACAACACCCATGGTAGCAATCATCCTTAGCAGTTTGAAGTTTTAAAGTTGATACGGAAATCAAGGAAGCTCTCAAGCGTGATTCTTTGTTTCCAAGTGATTTCACGAAAATCTCTAGCAGCTGCAAACCGTGGTTATTTTTGTATGCTCGAAGGCTTCAGATTGAAGCCCACTGTTGGACGATCCTACTTCACAAAGAAATCAGTCCTCCAAAGTTTGTTTGAAGAGGGCCCCACCAATTTCAATCCACATAAGGCATGAACAGGGTCTTTAAAGCTTCCCCATGAGATCGATTCCTACTTATTGATCTTTTGGGATTTGATTCGTCGATTTTTTTTCAAATGTTGGGAAGCCTTGGGTGACATTGATAAGAGCCATACTCTCTTGAAAACTGATCGCATGAAGGCCATATAATCTGATTTCAAGAAAACCAGGCATGAATACCTATTCCAAAGAGATTTTACGAAATCTCCTAGCAATCCCTTACGGCTAAGACTTATCAAAATTGGATATTCCCATGGTAGTCCAGGCCCTTAGGCGACACCTTTGGGTAGGACCCACTTCAGAAAATAATAATAATAATAATTATTATTATTATTATTATTATTATTATTTTATTAAGAGGCTGGCGACACTTGTTGGAAAAGAGAGAAAATTTCAAAAATTTGGGAAATCCCCAAATTGGATTTTTGAGACTGGTTATTGATTACAAACATATTCGACATCTTCAATGAGGCATTTGACATCAAATTTAGGTATTTCTACTCCTATTCGGCTCTTTTTTCAAATTTCTGACAGTGGACACTTTTGGCATGTTGTAGCATATGGCCTGAATCTGAGTTTACTATTTTCTGGCCTAAACAGAACACCAATACAATATCTTGGTTATATATTATTAAACCCATCTCTAGACCTCTCAAATCATTCCTGGAATTATTTGGCATATTTCTTTGAATTTTGGCCTAATTTATGCACTTTTCTGGCTTAACCTACACTAGTCTCATTACTAAATTTTTGTTTCTTGTAGATAATCGAAACATGTTAATTAGGTCTTTACTTGTTTATTAATTTTTGTAATCCCTAATTCTCCTAGTGTATATTGAGCCTAATTTAAGAACTATCTGAATTAGCGTAGGGACTTGTGAGTAGGAATCTTGTTTATTTTTCTTCATTACTTGGTCAATTTTATTTTCATCTCCTGAGCACACACTCACTATCCTACATGCATGCTGCATCACCAACTCACCTAAAACCTTAAGGTTGTCGGAGATACACAAATAAATATATTTCAACACCCCTGTTGACAGTGAATTAACCAACTCTCCCAAAACCTTAAGGTAGTCGGAGATACACAAATTAATATACCTTTTTTTTTTTTTGATAAATAACGAATTTTATAAAAGAGGGAAAAAAAAGGAATAAAATACAAATAAAGGCCAAGACTAAGCCAGCCTACCAAGCAAAGCAAAACAAGAGACTAACAATCAGAAATATAATCCCCTACAAACACATTAGGATGGGAAACCCTCCATTTGGCAAACTTATCAGTAAGAACATTTTTGGCCCTAGGAATATGAGACAATAAAGCCTTATGCTCCTTTAAAATATGCCGCGCCTCAACGATCAAATGAAGCAACACCCCCCCCAGAGGAACACTATTCTCTCTTGGGAACACACTTAGGGAGCTAGGCACGAGTCCACACAACGTGTACACATGCATACACCACTACACCTGGGAAATACTTCCACAAGGATTTGAACTCGCAACCTAACCTACTCTTATACCAAGATGAAACTTGCGAGAATAGATACGAGTCACAAAATACAGAAAAATAAGAACGACGAGAAAAGAAGAGAGTTTTTGGAGAAAATTCTTAATAAAGTAGTACACTACTCTATACGTGTGTGTGTGTGTAGAGAGAGTTGGTAAACCCTTGGTGTGGTTCACCATACAGCTACATTAATACAACCAACGTGACCATATTATCCCAAATACATTATATCTCAACAGCAAGTTCAAAAAGGAATGATCTGGTATTCTAATATCAAATTAATTTAGTACCAAAGGAAAAATATTCTAATATCCTCTTCTTCTATGATTAAATAATTAAGGACAAAGGTTTGTGAGATTAAAGCTAGGGTTCAAAGTTCGGAAGAAATAAGGGTTGATTATAGGCTGTGTAACAAAGGGTTATGCAGAAAAAATAACCAAACAACAAAAACAAAAACAAAAACAAAAAAACAAAGAAAGAGAATATCACTAGTTGTTGCCTAAGCAATCACACCTTAAGTAGGAGTCATTCACACATCCAAGGTAGGAGGCATTCATAAATCTACACATCCAAGAGCTTTAGCAATTTGCTTCTTTAATGATTCATTCAATAAAACATAATCAAAATTCTGATTTTTTTTTTTTTTTTTTTGGGACAGTTATCAAGGAGAATTTTATTGAAGAAAAAACCAAAATAGACAAAAGAAAGAGCTCACCCAGAAGGTGAGACAGAACAAGAACACCACAATACACAAATAGACCAACCAAAAAAATGATTACCTCTCCTCACACCATAAAGAATACCAATCCCCCTCTATAAAATCAGCATTAATCAAGCTCCAATAAAGAGAGCACGATAAATAGCCAAAAACAACTCCTAGATCCTAATCTTGTCTTCAAAAATTCTCAAATTCCTTTATTTCCACAGGCCGCAACAAATGGCTCCTGAGAGTGCTGACCAAATGTTAGAAGGTAAACTCTCTAAGTCCCGGATCCACCATCATGAGATCAACTCATGAAAGTGGTACGGGAAAAATCAAGAAATCTTGAGGTGCAAGAGAAAAAATCCCCATACCTTAGTTGTCATATCACAATGCATAAACAAATGGTCCACCGATTCCTCCTCCTTCAAGCATAGAACACATTTGCTTGCCAAGTTCTAGCCTCTACTCTGTAAATAGTCCAAGGTGAGAATTTTATCTAGCTACGCATTCCAAAGAAAAAACAAAAGTTTTGAGGGGATGCCTAGGATCCAAATGCCTTTGTGGGGAAGAGATAGAGACCTATCATTCACCAACTCTAAGTAAAGAGACTTAGGGGTAAACCTACCTTCACTAGATATGACTCACTCCCACCCATCAAACAATAAGGGATCCAGCTTAATGCCTTCAAGTAACCTAAGCAGCCTAACCACCTCCTTCATCTCCCAATGATTCAAGTTTCTACGCAGTGTAGGAACCCAAACATTTCCCAAAGCATCAAACAAATCCACCACCCTTTCATCGAGATCAAGAGATAGAGAACAAATGATCCTAAATGACTCCTTAAATAGACTCTCCCCCACCCACCTATCCTCTCAAAATCTAATATTTGTACCAAACCCTAATTTGAACCAAATGAATTTCCAGAAGATACCTCTCACCTCCTGAATGGACTTTCGAATCCCACAACCATGTCTCCCACGCACCTCTTTACTTTCTAAATCCCAGGACAAACCAAATCTAGACACCACTACTTTACGCCAAAGACTCTTTCTCTCTCTGAACACCGAATCTCCATAGCCAATTAGCCAACACCTTGTTATGGCTTCTAATCGACTTCACACCAAGCCCCCCACAACTCACAGGTCTACAGATGATCTTCTAGTCAGCAAGATACGGTGATGACTCTTAGAATCATTCCATAAGAAGTTACGAATTTGGACTCAACTCTAGATGCCACCGACGTCAGGATGGTAAAGAGACAAAAAAAATGGAATGCAGGCTAAAGTGGATTTCAACAAAGTTAATCTACCACCTTTGGATAACAAAGAGTATTTCTAGGACTCAATACGAAAGCCAATCCTCTCAATAACCAGCTTCCACACCATCTTCGATTTAAAGTTGGACCCCAATGGCAATCCAAGATATGACAAAGGCAAAGTCCCAATTTTACAACCCAAATTCCAAGCTAACCGATTAATATTTGGGATCTCCCCAACTTGCAACAACTCATTTTTAGCCAAGTTAATATTAAGACCCGACACAACTTCAAAACGACGAAGAAGACACCTAAAGAAACCTAACTGACTCACATTTGCATCACAAAAAATCATGGTACCATCAGCGAATTGCAAATAAGAAACCCTTCAACCCCTAAGCCCCACCAAGAAACTCTGGATAAACTCTCATTCAGCCTTCTTGATCATTTACTCAGAACCTCAAACACCATCAAGAACAGGATGGAAAAAAGGGGGTCACCTTGTCTTAGATCCCTCGAACTCCTAAAGAAACCCGTCGAGCTACCATTAACCAAAATCAAGATTTTGACCGATCTAGTACAATAGAATATCCAACTTCACTACTTAACCCAAAACCCCATTGATGCAGTACAATGGAAAGATACCAAAAACTAATGTAGAATAATTCTCAAGGCCTCAAATAAATTATGCAAAAGCAAAATAAATCAGTAATTGAATTTAAATTCACAAATAGCCAAGAAATCAGATAATAGAATTTAAGAAAAGAAATTAGAATAAGAAAGAACATAAAAGAAGGAGAAAATAAGTAGAAAGAGCAAAACAAAGGTATTCTTGTAATTTTGAACATAAAGTCCAAAAATTACCAAAATGTCCCTTTGATGCATCAAAAAATTCCAAAATTTTTATGGAAGTTTCTAATTTATTTAAGGGTTACACAGTTAAAATTTCATTAAATTCCCATAAGAATTGATGGGTTAAATCACGGAATTTCAGAAACTTGAAGGTGCTTAATAAAGGTTTTCAGCATTTGCACATGAAATATGACAAATAAAAAAGAATAATAAGAAGGTAGTATAGAAAGAAAGATAAAGAGAAAGAATAGAGATATACCTTGAAAGAGAGAGGGAGCTTGCAATTGCACCTATGGAAGAAGAAAATAGAGGGGAGTCAGGAGTGGCATCAACTCTTGGAGAAGGAGAGATAAACCAGGCCCATGGTTTACCTAGAGAACACCCAATTCAATAAAACTTTAATAATTATTCACTGCCGTAATCAAGGGGAGGGGTATCTTTAAATAAGCTTACAACCTACAAAATTGAGAAAATACAAAATTAGAAACTTGCAAAACACCTAAACTTAGAGACCAAGTATTACTAAAAACCTACTTTCCTAATTTAAAAACTACTAAAACTTCAAACTTCCTGTCTAAAACATACTAAAATCAAAACCTTCTAAAACATGATTTTCCTAAAGTGTAAAACTACTAAAAATTAAAACTTTCTAAAAACACTATTCCCACAACTTTTGACAACTCTTTAGTAATTTGATTATAACTTTCCTAAATCACCTCAGAATTGGTCTTGTTAGAAAGATAACTAAATAACCTATCCAATGACACCAAAATCAAGTCAAAAGGGTAAGTTTTGACTTTCAAAAAATTAGGTCAAAAGTCATAAACGAGATTACAACTAAAAACCCAAAAAAATCTAAACTACTCATGATATTATTGGCCTTATTATAAAAATAACCCACCATTTTTACAATTAAAATAACTCATAAATGACACAAGACTTGAACATTGCTCTCTTGTGTGGTGGCACATAGAAGAGTCTTTTCTTATTGTCCTCATCACCCGTCCTATCTAAGACATAATCCACAAAATCCCAAATAACATGATCATACACCTTCTCCAAGTCAAGCTTGCAAAGCAGCCCATTTTTATTTGAAACCCTTTTATCCTCAATACACTCATTCACTATAAGAACACTAGCAAAAAAAATTCTACCTTAAATAAAAGCACTTTGAAGATGAGCAATAATGTCATTCATAACTAATTTCAATCTCGAAGTCAGGGTCTTTGAAATGATCTTATAGACACTACTAAGGAGATAGATGGCCCAGAAGTCTTTCAAATCATTGGCATTATGCATCTTTGGAATGAGAGTAATAAAAGTATTATTCAAATGCTCATAAAACTCCTCTGAATAATAAAACTTCTCAAACACTTTCATCAAATCCCCTTTGATAATGTCCCAACATTCCTGGAAAAAAAAATGAGATAGTAAATCCATTCGAACCAGGCGCCTTATCTCCTTTCATGCCAAACACCACCTTCCAAATCTCCTCCTCGAAAAACTTCCTTTCCACCATGTTCATTCTCATTAATTGATATACGATCAAACTCCATACCATCAAACAATGGCCTATTAAAATGGTCTTCCTTATATAACTTTACATAATACTCTTCCACCTCCCAGCGAATTTCCCCTTGATCTTGAGACCAAACACCATAAATCAACAAACCAAAAATACAATTTTCACTCTTGTGAAGCAAAGCCACTTTATGGAAAAATTCAGTATTCTAGTCCCCTTCCTTTAGCCACTTCACCCTAGAACGTTGTCTCCACTCCTCTTTAATGACAAACAAAAGGTACTCCTTTCTCAAATTATTCCACTACCCTCTTTCCACTCTCAACCAATTATGCTCTTCTTCTAATAAATCCAACTCTTTAATCCTATTGCTACAAGTTTCCATGTTACCCTTACGAGAACCACCCGAATTCTTATTCCAACCTTTCAAGTAACTCTTAATAACTATTAATTTTAAAGCCAACACCCAACTTGGATTGCCAGAATAAGCCACTCGATTCCACCCTCTTTCCACCACCATCAAAAAATCTAGCTCAAGAAACCACGTCTCCTTGAACTTGAAAGAGACCAGACCCCTAATAGGCCTATTAAACTCCAACACGATGGGGTTATGATCAAATGTATTTCTCGGCAAAGCCACCTTAGAACAAGCAGAGAATAAATCATCCCACTCAACATAGAAAATGAACCAGTCAAGTCTACTCAACGAAGCCTGATTTCTTGAAAGTTAGAGCAAGTGAATCTTACCCCTTTAAGCGGACCATCAATTAAGTTCCACTTATTGATAAACTCCCCTAACTTGTCCATACTATAGTCCCTCCGCCCAACCCCATTTCTTTCACTAGAACATCATACCATATTAAAATCCCCTCCAATACACCACGAAAAATTCCAATAGTCCTTTTGATCATCCAACTTAACTAGAAACTCATCAACATCCTCCCTCCAAGGAGGGCCATTCACCCCCACAAAAACCTACTCAACAACAAACATCCTCAATTTACACCAAATAGACACTGAAAATGCCCCTATCTTGTGCTCCAAAACCTCAATCTTTCTCTCGTCCCAAATTAAAAGAATACCCCCCAAGCCCCCAAAGAAGGAAGGGCCACCCAAGTAGAGGTTCTATATCCCCACACATCCTCAATCACCATATTAGACAGCCCTTGCAACTTCAACTCCTGCAAACATAAGATATCAGGCTTAACAGTAAGATTACATCGATTTATAGCCATTCTCTTATCCTTCTTCCCAAGCCCACAAACATTCTAATAAAAAAATTTAATCCATTGATCACACATGCAAAACACCCTTCCCTTTCCTTACCCCCTCCTCATAGACACTAACAACTTTTCGATCATAATTGATACCACTCTCCAATTTCTTCAAGTCATTTTTTAACCTTTTGTTCAAAACATAGTCTCATCCCCTTCTTGACCCTTCCTTGATGAGGACACCGAGTTCCTCATCGAGTGTACCAGCGATGAAGGAGGATCGAACTTCATTCATTATGGTTCGAGTAGTCCGGGAGCATGTGGGGACCACTCGAGAGCACATAAAATCGTTGGATTGCTATTAATTATTTAGTTTTATTTGGATTTTGATAATAAGAGTAAATGGTCTTTTTTCTTTAAGATGAAGAGAGAGAAAAGTCAAAAGCTATGGTAGAGAAAAGTCAAAAGGTGTGGTGAACTATGGTGAGCTATAGAGGGCTATGGTAAGCAATGGTGAGCTATGGTGGCTGCAACTCTTTAAAAACCCTACTCTTCCTTCATTTTGTTTCAATGAATGAATGAAAGACATTTCCCTTGAGAGGCTGATGGCTACTCTTCCAACTCCAGAGATTGGAGGTCCAAGGCCCACCTTGGATTGATTCAAGCTAGGTGAGAGGCCTAAGAGTTAATCTTTGTATGGGGTGTTGTTTCCTCTAGGAATTTGCTTTATTTTCCTCTACTTTTCTTTTTTCTATGTTGCGAATGGATGGAAGGTATGTTGGATGAGGTTCTTATGCTGCCAAACTGAATATTTCCCTTGAATCTTTAAGTTCCCAGCTTTGTAATCAAATAAAGAGCTGCAGAAAATTTTCTGCACATATTTTAGCCTTCACACACTTGTTACACAGGTTTGACCACCCTAATCCAGCCCCATATTGTGTTGTTTTGTGATGTGGACTTCTTCCTTCGAGTCCTTATTATAAGGCCACCCATGAACCATCATTATGTGATTAGATTTATGCCTTCTGAGCATTCTTTTATCTTCACCTACAGCCTTTATTGATGTTTATATGCTCAACTTTATTGTAAGAAAGATAGTCTTCTACATGTTTGTTGAATTGTTCCTTAGATCGAATGTGGCTTAATGCTTAACTTGAGTTTGAATGGACTTCATTCTCTTTATGTGTTTGTGGACTGAAATTGCATGGTTGTCAAATTATTATTAAATCACCTTCATATATCTTAAGTTGTACGGTTGATGAGTAGGAAATTTGATTATGCTAATCATTATTATGGATAATTGGATCTGATCTCTTACCCACAACATCCATTGCATGCTTCTGGCATCACTCCTACTCTACAATTCTATCAATCTAAACAATTCTAAGGTTTCATTTTCACATCCATCATAGGACAATCCCAAAAGGACCAAACTCCCTCAATTTGTAGACCACACATTCCAATAGGTACTCATCATTGCATTCCTCAGCACCTTTAAGTAACAGACAAGACTCACAATCATAATTTCTAAGCAGCGTAACCTCCCCGGAATTAGCCACATCTAGAGGCCTACCAATCCAACATCATCCCCTCTCCACCATAGCCAAAGGATTAGCGGCCAAAACATGACCACTTTCCACCAACCCCTGTTGTTCCACTGAAACTAATTGCTTCCACACAACCCAACCATCAGCATTTGGATCCTTAACGACCCCGAGAATATCCTGGATAAAATTGGTAACCTGAATCAGTCTTGATGAGGCGAATTCTGAATTACAAAATAAAAATAAAAGTTTCACAACCCATACCATATAATATAACTAAGTTTCCTTCCTAACAAAAGTAAAACTAAGATAGTTAATTCTCGTCATAAAATGAGACCCTACCACGAAATAAAAATAAAAAATTTGTCATTACTTCCCCAAATTATATCATATTGCAAAATCTGGAACTCGGTGGAAAGGAAACTGAATAACCTTTCAAATGACACCAAAATGTAAGGTCAAGCCTCCCAAAATAACGCCTAAATAAAAATGACAGAAATAGATCTTTCAATTTCAAAATAAATAAATAAAACCTATTCTACTTGAAAATAAACTAAACTCCCCAAAGGCCCTAACTAACTGACAAAATAAAGCCTATAGCAAAAATAAACTACCAAAATAACATCTATAGCCAAATAAAATAAATAAATCAAAATACCTAAAATTGCCCTGCATAAGCCCATCAAATTGAATATGGGCTGTTTCCCATATCACCTCACCATCCCCCACCCCCCAAATGTAACTCCCCACCTCCAACTTAGCTCACTATAATTCGTTAATGATTAAACTGCCTTTTTACAATAATAATGAACTTTATATCTCTTATTCCCTCTCAAGCTAAGAACATCTAGTGCTTGTTGTAAATATAAAGATTTTGTCCTTGAAAGTGATTTACAATAACCTTTCCGGATTCTTTTTCTAAAGAAGCGATGGATTTCTTCATTTACAACCTATTTAGCATTCAAAGTGGTAGTTTACCTTGGAGTGTTACATCTAAACATGAAAGACTATGATGGAGAGGTTTATATCACTTTGATTTTTAAGGTATAGATGATTTGTTATAAGAGTATTGACATTGATTGAGGACCTGTCACTTATGAAACTTAAGCTGCAACTTATGCCATATATCTAGAGAGTATAGAAATGGATTCTTTCTACTCCAACAAAACATGCTTGTCCCTGGTGCAATCAAGATATATGTCTGAAGTTATTAATATTGCCTGCCTAACCAGCATTTCATAAGCTGTATTCCATTCATTGCTTGGTAAAAGAGTTGTTCTCGTTCTATCAAGTGTTAGACTTGGCTAGGTGAGTGATTCCCTAGTTAGAGACGTGAGGATTCTATCTCTAGACTATGAGTGATTCCTGTCTTAGTTGGTTAAGTGATTCTCAACATCCATTTTTTCACTTACAACCCTTAGTGCTGCATCAAATGCCACCCAAATCTCACATTATTTTCCCCCAATATATTCATTTTGCTGATTCCAGTGCCTTCAAGGTTCATTGACTCATGTAGTCCATAGCATAAGCAATGTTCAATTGAGTGATTCCAGTCTTAATCGGTTGAGTGATTGTCGACATCCATTTATTCACTTGCAGCCCAAAGGGCTGCATCAGATGTCCCCCAAGTCTCACACTTCTTTTTCCCTAATATACCAAACTATTCATTTTGCTGATTCCAGTGCCTTCAAGGTTTATTGACTAATGTAGTCCATACTCCATAGCATAAGCAATGTTCAATTTGGCCATGATTTTTATTGAGGAGCTTGAAAAGTAGATAGATCCAACATAACCTGATGTTCAATTACATCATTTAAGTCTTCCCTGTAATACGTAGGATCATGGGTGATTAGAAGAGCAGACCATCACCCATGAGAACCATGTATTTTCATGGAAACCATGTACCTGCCTTTAGATGGAACAAAAGAAGGAAATTTGCCAGGGTCACTGTTCATTTGATTTTTGGCGTCTATAAACCAGGGATTTCTTACACGGAGATATGGTTCGGTTACAGAAGGATTGTTAAAAGCAATCCCGATGTCATGCTGGCAGGTTCAAGTAAGTGATGTTGAATTACGCAACACCTTGTGTGTGTTACAGTTCCTCTTTAGTGATAAGAAAGCCAGAATGGTCCAAGAATCATTGAGCTGTTAGCAAGCTTGTCAATATATCATGATCCATCCTTTGAGAGAATATCAAATTTGTCTCTGTCAAAAAGACCATAGTACGAATCGCAGTCTGTTGATCAAGATGCTTATGAATCACATGCCTGGGTTCAAAACCCATTTACACCCGCTAACAAGCTAACCAATTTTCCTAATAGAGAGAAATGTTTTTGATATGATTGCAATAGACCAAACTGTTAAAATTTTAAAAAATAAATAAAAACAAAACAAAATAAACAAACAAAAAGAGTCCTTTACTACAGTTCTAAAGGGCATTCTGTAGTTGCATGACTTGAATCTTGGAAGTCTTAAAAATAAATCTCTACAGACAAGTTTCAATTTATTAGACAAAAGGAAGGTTTAAGAAGAATCAGGCCCTCCCAATAGAATTATGCAGCTTCACAGGAAGCAGTCAAATCACATTCTCCTGTGCTGACCTTAAGAGCTACCGGCGACATTAGTGAATAGTTCACAACTCAGTTTCATCAATGATTTACAAATGAAACGGACAGCCTGTAGTTAGCATAAGATCAATGCCAAATAGCAGGGAGTAAACATGGTAGTTAACATTATAAAAGAAGTGACAGGGTAAAATTTGCAAAGCTATTAAACTCAGATGTTATTTGCCAGAAATGTTAGGCTGAATTATGTTATATGATCAACTTTACCTGACTCAGTATGGGTATAGCTGGTCCTGGAAGCATAGCTGTAAGAGATATATAAGATTTAGTATAAAGACAATGGTTATGCACCATAATAAATGTTTCTTCCTTTTGTTTTAGTTATGTTTTGATAAATCAATTGAAATTCCCTCTTACATTTCCCCAGTTCTTGTTTAGTAAGAAAACAAAATGGTTTTTCGCACATTAAAAGAAGACCAGTGTTATGATCCAAATACAGCTACACAAAATGCAAAACTGAAAACAATGCAAGGGTTTCACTTGTGGCTAAAATCCTGAATACTCCAGATTCCTTTTCGGTCTGGAGCAATTTCAGAAATTCCAATACTTTGAAATTTCAACCAGTTTCTGCCGATCCATATGCAAAATATACAGTATCTAGATTCCTTTTCACATTCAGCCAATAGGCCGAATAATGGAACAGTAACTGAATCTGAGACGCAAAAAATTGAGGCAATGAAACACGGGATCAAAAAAACCCGACACTGCACATAAGAAAAAATAAATTATTCAAAATTCATTTTCCGATTAGCAAGGAATTTAAATAGTCAATTTCACTATTAGTTTCCATTTTTGGCGTTCGAATGTGAATAGCCTAAGATACCTCCAGCGGCCATCCCTGCAGCAATTCCAAGGGCTTCTAAAATACCAATGGCCATGAAGCGAGATTTTGGAAGTGCTAGCATTTCATCGGTCACAATTGCGGCATGATATCGTACAGAGAGGATAGAGAAATAAATCGCCACATACCTGTGTTATATGTCAAAAATCAGAGACAAGTATCTATATTAAGACAATGCAATTCAACTTACAGAAGCAAAAATCAAGTCATTGTAGAACAATGACGATTAGAAAGTAATAAAAGGAGCTCCAAATTACCCGAAAGTCGTGACCTGTGCTAGGAAGAAAGGATACTCCTTCAATGGAACAAGCGCGAGCTTGTAAAGGACTCGATTTGTAACTGCTAAAACGAACGTAATCGCGGAACCGAAGATTACTGCTCGGTTGTCGGTGAAAAAATGGGGTTTCCCGCTTGAGGCGTGGGTTTTAAACCTGAAATTCCTTGGTGGCTTCTGCTGAAGGTAATTGTTCTTTCTGCCATCGCTCCAGAGATCTCCATTGAAGGTTTCTCGTGAAGACACGTGAGAACGAAATCTAGGGTTTTGAGGTAACGCCATGGAGATCAAAGAACGGAGTTTGACTTGATTGATGTTGCTATACTGGCGCGGGGCTGGAGAGGGAGTGAATCGTATCCACGACGAAGACGAGAATCCCATTAAAATTAACATGCGCTGGAACCTTTCTTCTTCTGAAACCCGAACCACCAATTGAATAGCCTTTGACTTTCCAGTCAAAAACTGGCAAATCGCCGACTTGGTAGTCGGAAGCCATTGGAGTTAACTAGGGGTACGGATATCTTTCTTTTTTTTTTTTAGCGACTAATGACACCCCTAAGTAAGGCTGTGCATGGCCTTGGGCAAGCCCAAAATTTGGCCCGAAAAGCCTGGCTCAAGCTAGGCCCGGTAAGGGCTGGGCCCAAGTTGGAGGCCCCAACTTTTTTGGGGTTAGGCTTGGACTTACCTCGACGCCCAAACTTATATATATGTGTGTGTGTGTGTGTGTGAAGAAAATGTTCTATGATGAAAGTGTCTTTAGTGTATATGGTAAATTATAAGTTGACACGGGTTGTGTCGAGGGTTAAAAAATCCAAAAAAGAGTTGAGATGAAGAAGTAGATGTAAAAAAATAGACATCAAAGATTGTGTTTTTAAAAAAATTAATGGGTTGTGGGTTAGCCTGAATCCGGCCCGAAGCCCGATAAAATAACTAGAGCTGAGCTTGGACCTAAAGTTTCTAAAAATATTTGGGCCCAAACCCGGCCGGGTGGTGATCCCCGGGTTTACTTTGGCCCGGCCATGTACACCCCTACCTAGAAGTGCCCACCACACCCACATTTTAAGACTTTTCAAAATTCCAACCCATGTCCATCAGTAAAATGACCTTCCTAACCCTCCCCCTTCGTTAAACCCCTCTCTCTGGCGTCTCCCCACTCCCTCCCCCTTCGTTAAACCTCTCTCTGGCATCTCTCTCTCTCTCTCCCTCCATCTCTCTTTTCCTCTCCCTCCCTCTCTCTTTTCCTCTTCCTCTTTCTCTCTCTCCTTCTTCCCCTAATTTTTCTTTCTAGTTATTTGAACCTTCACGTCCATGCAGGACCCCTGCCCAGACCAACACCTTTGAATGGCCAGGAAAAAAAAGGGGGAGGAGGGAAAAGGAGAGAGAAAGAGGAAGAGAAGAGAGGGAGGGAGAGAGATGTTGGAGAGAAGAAGAGAGAGGGATGGAGAGACACCGGTGGGGTGAGGGTATTTTAGGTAGGGGACAAGGTGTGATGAGTAGAAAAAAAGGGGGTTGATGAGATGAGTAGTGTGGTGAGGGATTTTAGGGCTGCTACTAGTCCTTCCCATATAATAAATATTTAAAATTTTACATATAAATGTAATTGTACATTTCCTTTTTCGAAGCAAATGTTTTGTGATAAAAATGCCTCTAATAGTATATATGTTGCACTATATATGTCACGCCCCAAAACCTAGACAATTTGGCTCTAGCTTTTCTGAGTGGACACCGCAACAAGTATCAAACACCTATTAAGCGCAATTTTTTTTTCTTTTCTTCTTTCTCTATTTGATCTCATTCATATGCAGCGGAATCTCTACTTTTTCATTCATTTACCACACTATCACAGCGAAGTAAATATCTTGTATAATCATCCACCAATTAATTAATAATCTATAATTAACTGTCTCATTTCATCAATCACTTTATGTGCCAAATCTCTACTCCAAATGATAACTAAAGCTATAAATGAATCTATAATCCATATAACTAAACTTATTACAAGTCCATTAATTTCAAATAAAATTATAGAATGCTAATAATATCTCTATGA
>JAOXJP010036463.1:0-16589 GCA_025762735.1 Platanus orientalis
GTACATTTAGGCACCAAATAAGTATAAAAGACTAAACATTTAAGGGAGAAAAATATGACATTTTGCATTCTCATCAAGTAGAGATCCTAAAATCCAAAGTAAGTTTTCAAGATAGAAACCAATGAACTACACTCTCTAATATATATAAAATAAACCAGTAAATAAAAAATAAAAAAGGGGGTAGAGGGTTGCATATGGAAGAGTGTAACTACTGACCAAAGAAGCTACCTTTCCTTCAGGGGATGATAAGAAATGAAAGGTAATCAATAGCTTTCCTTTTCTAATAAGCCAAGTCCTTAAAGGCATAACTAAACTTTATCCCCACAGGTCAGAAAGTGGAGAAATCAATAAGACCTGCGATAACACAGCTCCATAGTTTCTGATAAAAATCAAGAATCTGCAATCTAAAGTGTTATGTAGGGATCTAACATGAACTCAGATGACTAGTAATCAATAGATCTAACATGAACTCAAACTAATACCGTAGACTTCTTTTTATCAAGAATTTGCAATCTAAAGTGCCATGGATGATTTGAGATCAAATGCAGTAATATAAATTAGACACAGACTAATATCCAACATCCTTAATCTTTGACATTTATAAGAAGATCTGATAAAAAAAATCAAGTAAAAAGGAGTAGTTCATTGATACTTATATTGAGAAATAAATATAAAAATGAAACTAAAACAGAACTTTAAAAGTATAGGATCAGCAGAACGTGAAACATAGCAACTATGGAAAAGGAGAGAACCGATCAGTGGCTGCCGTGAAGCAGCTGACAGCCCGCTCAAACTCCTCCAACATGAAGCTTGAAATGAGAGAGAAAATCAGATTTTCTCTCTTGTAGCACACGTAGTGGATCCTTCGATCTTGTCTTCACCAGACGGGCAAACGATGAAGAGATGATCAGGGAGGTGGCTTGAACAGTTTTGGGGGTTGAACATAAAGGGTCTTGAGGGATTTCAGGTATTGGGCAAATGGTGATTTGGTTGAACTCCAGCAGAGAAACGACCTAAACTTTGGTCTAGGGTTCTAAAGCAAAAGAAAAAAATCAGGTTCCCCTCCTCCCTCCTCGGTTTAGGGTTTTGAAACAAAGGAAAACCAGGTTCCTCCCTGGATCTCAGTGAAACTCCTCCTCTTTTATAGACAGAGCAATCTCCAACAGGCGGGGTGGTGTTCAAGGGTGCCCTTCCAGCTGGAGACGTGCTGTTGCTACCATTGCCTAGGACGAAAGTAGGCTAATAAAAAAATGGAGATGCAGGGACAAAGACCTCCTTTAGGGACTAGGGTTTTCACAAAAAAAGGAAGAAAAGCGGACATGTATAGGGGAGGTCTTCGATGTTGAAGTCATCCGTCTTGCTTGCTATGGCCATGAAGTCTCCATCAACCAAGCTTGTGGCTCTGCTGACGCTAACGCTGATGGCGATCAGGCGACAGGGCAATCACTGGCTTGCTACAGCTTCTTTCAACCATTGTGTTGTGAGGTCCCAATCGGTTAGGTTTCTTTGTAAGGAACCTGGGGGCTGAGATGGGGAGGAGATCAGGGAAGGGGTGTCTACGATTTTGCTAAAACGGAAGAGAGAAAAGGAGCTTTCACGAATATGGGTGGCACCTGGAGACCACTCGGGTTTGATAACCTGTGAGGGGAGAGGGAGGTTTGAGAGATGGTGTCGAGGTGGGGAGCTGGTGTCGAGGTGGAGGGAAAATGGTGATTTTCATCAAGGTGGGAAGAAAAGGGGCAAAAAATCAGGGACAAGTCCCAAAGCTTTCACGAATATAGAAAAAACGAAGTGTTGGTTTGGGTCATTTTCGGTTCCGAGTTAGTCTGGTTCGGGTGGCTTAGGGTTGGTTAGACCTGGCCTAGGTGGCTTAATAATTCAAAATAATAATACATAGATAGAATTAATAATGCAATAAATAAGTAAATAAATAAATAATAATAAGTATACAAATAGGCATTAATTTAATTTATACCATGTAAACATAATAATAAATAAATAGAGTTATTCAAATATGTTAATAACCGTAAATGCTAAATGAATAAATAAATAATAAATAAGTAGATAACAATAATAATTATTATTAATATTATTATTATAGGCATTAATTAATTTTATACCATGTAAAAATAATAAATAAATAGAATTATTCAAATATGTTAATAACAGTAAAAGCTAAATGAATAAGTAAATAACAATAATAATAATTATTAATATAATTATTATAATAGGCATAAATTAATTTTATACCATGTAAAAATAATAATAAATAAATAGAATTATTTAAATATGTTAATAACAATAAATGCTACTAGAAATAAATAATAAATAAGTAAATACTAATAATAATAATAAAATAAAAATAATTATGATAATAACTATAAAGATTAAAAAAAACATAGTAAATGAGAGAGAGGGGCAGGATTTGGAGTTTGGCTTTATCTCAGTTGGAGTTGTAGCTTATGGGTTGAAGAAAATGGCTAAGTGGTTGTTCTGCCCGTTTGTTGATACGAAGGGAAGCGCCAAAATTGGGAGTAGCACCAAAATTAGGTGCTGACATGATGCTAGTTAGTAAAGCTCAGAAATCTGTAGGCAATAAAGGTTTGCACAGTGAAAAAGGCTTTCAAAATAGTATGCCTCTTAGCTCTCTCAAAAACTAACTTTGAGTGTTGAAGGAGTTGCTTACCCTAAAGGAAAAAAGTCTATTTTACAGTGGGGAGGAGCATCCATGGCCTTAGGATAGGCATATAGCAATTAAGGAGTCATTATGGGCATTTAAATGAACCAAAACGGGGTTCAAATTTCAAAAATCTCCCCTAAATTTTTGTGATTGTTTTTTCAAAATTGCCCTCCAAACCAATTTAGGGTTTGTAATCGGTTTAGGTTCCAAATCGATTGCAAAACTTACAATCAGTTTGGGATGTCTGTTAGACCCCAAATCAATTTGGAGTTATGCAATCGGTTTGGGTTCTAGGAATTTTTCTCAAACTGATACAGAAATCAATTTGGGATTATAGGTTTTACCCTCGAGAGTTCAAAACTAGACCGAAATTCATACCAAAACTGATTGCGAGTCTCATAATCGATTTCGACTGAGATTTTCTACAACTTTTTGTATGAGCTGTTTTCTTTGGGCTGTCATTGGGCATTCATATTTGGGTATTCTTAGGGACTCTAAACCATGTCTAGGGTTGTTTTTAGAAACACAATATGATATGCATGCATGATATATACTTTCCTTGGTGTGCCTCTTCCTGGTGTTCTTCTTAGCCTTTGATCCTTCTTGGTTTCATGATATGAACTTGTGAGCTCACATTGGACACTTACAACTCTCGTAGCATTACCCTTGTGTCCAATACATGCTCATGGGATTGACATACATCAACGAACATAAACTTGGGCCCCAAGGGGCACCATAGTTTTGTGGAAGGGGGAGGACCTAGCCAACATGAGCTAAACCCAAACACACACACACGCACGTCGCACCAAACCGGGTCAGGCTAGGTTGGGTCAATAAGAAAAATAAATTGTTTTTTATTATTTTTAGTTTTCTTAGAAACTATTAACCTGTGAGGGTGTGTCTATTCTTCGTGGGTTTTACCCTTTTACCCTCGTGACTATTCTGAACCGAACAATCATAAATGTGACTATTAAATTGCCCATTTTATCATCTTGTCTATTCCGAACAGACATAAATATGGCTACTCAATTGCATCATTTTGCTTTTGTGTCTATTTAAACATCATAAGTTTTGTCTCCATGTCTATTTCAAACAGACATGAATAGTCTATAAATATTTTGTCCCTCCTTCATTTCATGTATTCGAAGTCTGAAAGCAAAAGAAAATTAAGGCATTATTGTGCACTGTTATGTTTGTAAAAGAGAGAGAGCACAACACAAGTTTGCTTCACTAGACACACAGATTGCAATGCTTTTTCTGTATATAGTAGATCATTGTATCCTAAGAGGTAGATGTCTGAGAAGTTTGTAAGCACCATTACAAGGGACAAAATTTGTCTTAAGGATATAATATCAAAAATTAGTCTTGATCAAATTTGGTTCTTATTTTTTTAATTCATCCAATTGAATAAGTCATTCTATTTATTTTATTTTCAAGTCATTTATTTATATAAAATAAATACTTATTGTTTATATTATCACATATTATATAGATATAGAATAACAAATATCTAGGTCTGTATATGATTTTTGGTTTAATAAATGGTATTGAATACGGTTTCTATTTTTATATATTTAATCCATATCCATGTATATCCGATATTCAATTAAGTAAATAAATACGAATATGGATATACGGATATTCACTTTTTATTTGATCCGTTTACAGCCTTACATAGATACTAGAATGACAAGCACAAGGTTGGCCATTGACCCACGAACTTCCTCTCGATTCTTTCCTTAGTTACAAAAACATAGATACCAAGATCTAGGGTCTATTGCCGACACTTCAGAGGCTTTAAGATTTAGGTTGAGGTTGTTTATAGAGGGGACTGCTACAATTGACCAATGACCAACCCTGCCCCATACATTAAGGGCAAGCAAGGATATGAAACCTTATCCATCGCGATTATTAATTTCAATTAAATGATTTTCACTATCAATCTGTAACTGAGTTGTAGTCTTGTAGAGCCTCAGATAAAATATTTCCAAATATATGTCTACGAAAAAACAAAGAAAAAAAAGAAAAAGGAAAAGGAAAACTCTATAAGTCTAACTATAGACCCTAGCTCTATCACTCTATATGTCGATTTAGGATGTGACAAAAGTTTACGATTATCAATTTATATGTTCCCTTTTATTTTTATTGATTTGCCAAAAATCATTGGGTAGAGTAGAGTAAATCTTGATTGCCTAAATTATCTAATTCAACGATTTCTGCTATAGCTTTATAAGCTCTAGCTGTAAAGACTTGGTCATACCGTTAATCCTCAAGATTCCAATCCAATGGATTTTGTAAAGGGTCTAGTGCTCTAGACCAGACCCTAAGTCCTGACTCAGTTCAATCATGTCATTTGTGGTAAAAGGTCCATGATAGAATTTGACAGGCACCAATGGCCACGCAAGGGGGGGAATCAATTCACTTTTTGGAGGTGACGTGACATCTCAAAAACTGAGTTATCCCCCCCTTGTGTGGGGCGATATCCTCTGCGATGCTCGGGAGCCGAGACAAATGGGAGGAATCAATTCACTTTTTGGGGGGTGAAGTGACAACTCCAAAAGTGAATTGATTCCCCCCTCTGCGACGCTCGGGAGCCAAGATAGAGGGGGAGAATCAATTTACTTTTTGAGGGGTGAAGTGACAACTCCAAAAGTGAATTGATCCCCCCTTCTACCTCAGCCCTCGTGCGTCATAGAGGGAGGCGTCGCAGAGGATTTTAGGCCCCCTTGTGTGGCCATTGAGTGACTCACAAGGGAGGTGGTGTAGAGGATTTCAGGCCTCAGTGGTCGCGCCTAGTTGTCGGCTTTGGGTCCGACATGACTACACTTGTCAAAATGTTGGATTCACACCTGTTAACTTCCAGGCTTCAGAACCGCGTGCACACATTATCCAAGAAACTAAACTAAAATCACAAACTGTTCACCGGATCCAATGCCTCCACACGGGTGCAACACTGCATCTTATTTAAAAGGAAATTAGAATAAAATTGAGAAGGCCATGGGGGTGAAACAATTAAACATTTTAAAAGAGAAACATTTTGATAACTCGTGCTAGGGACAAAACGTGCTTTTTTTATTCAAATATATTAAGAAGTCTTATTAAGAAGTGAATTTATTTAGCAGTATCTTGCTCTAGTTCCTTACCAAAATAAAAAATGTTGTCCTAGTTCTACCACTGAATTGGGTCCCACTGAGAGGAATTTTTCTGATAGAGCCATTCAGGCCCGTTGTTGCATTGGTGATCCTGCACTTCCAGTGGCAGGGGAGGCGCATTTGGAATTGCTGTCCAAGAGGCTTGAAACCCTGACCTCTTCTTTGGAAAAGCCATATCATACTATCTTTCCGGGCATTATAAAATTACAATAGAATTCAGTCTCATACAACCTGTCAATGTCTTCAACTTTGGTGGTCGAGGCATCATCCTTCCTTAATGGCAGTCAATGGGTCGACTCCCCAGGGTAAACACGAGTTCATGGGCATATGCTTGGGTTGGGTATCCTAGTAGGGTTGATATCCTCTGTGAGATGAATATTTACGCCAGACTGGAGCCCCCATTCATAGAGCACCGTGTGGTACTGACAAAAGTGTATGGACCCCACCCTCCTTGTCAGTACCTAACACCACATGGTGCCTCATGAATGGTGGCTTCAGCCCGGCGCAAATGTTCATCGTCACAGAGGATATGATCCCATCCTATTGATATATGGGTGGGTAGTAGTCTGGGGATCCGAGTGGCTAGGAAAAAGTCAAAAAATGTACAAAAAAATAAAAACTCTTTCAGTGTTACGAATAAATCTAAGGATCGTTTCAACAATATCTCAATATGTTTTTAGGTAGATGTTCGAATTGATTATTAGATCAATCACGGTCATAGAGTTCAAAATAAACAAAAAGAAAAAACAATAAAGGTTGGAACTTGATCTCAAAGCCTATATTGCATGGTAGACTTAGGAACTTGATCTCAAGTACTGAATAATTCTCTTCTTGCACTTGGAATATACTAGCATACTACGAAAAGTGCTTTATAAGAAGAGGATGGGGTGGGGGTCCCCAAAAGGGATCCAAGGTAGGAATGACAAACCACTTGTGGCAACATCTTACACCATTCATAAACAAAAGTTTGTTTTGAAGTTCTAGGAAGTTATTTTTTTGAGATATGTGCCTAAAACCAATGGATTTGGATTTACAGTATTGGGTTTGATGTAGACAGTTGTGGTTATATTCCAAAAAGGTTCTTCTGTAAAAACTTTCCTAGGCTTTCAATAGATTTGTAAATCCCCCTCCCTTTATTAACTTTGGATTCTCACATATTGACTTTAAACCAATGTGTCAAAACACGCCCGGACAAGAATTCCATCCCAAAGAATTAGTTAGTATTAGCATTTTTACTTGATAACCAACCCACATTCACGTAAGTTTCACCTTTTCATTGTCAATAGTTTTACGGTATTAATTTTGCAAATTACCTATATAACATGAATAGATGTTTCTTAAGAAATTGTTTTGGGGCAATTCCTGTTTTTTGTTAAGGGGATGTTTTCTCTTAAATTAGCTTAACCATCCACCCGTTTTTGTTTTTCCATATTGTTTCGCACACTTACAACGATATAAAAATGTCAATTGGTCCAATGGTTATGATCATCTAATCTATAGTAGGATATAACTCCAAACCAATAGCCATCAATAGTTGAACAAGTTTATACGAACTTTAGATTTGTATGAGCCAAAATACTCGGTTTTATATGGAAGGTATAGCACCACTGGAACTATAGCCTAAGTTGCAAATCTCACTTCCTAGGAGCTAAATCATGGAATTATCCGCTATTAATTGTTCAAATATATATATATATATATATATTCTTATTATCTTGCCAATGGTTCACCTTAATTTTGCATCAACCATTACATTGTGATTGGATGATTTATAAATTCGGTTAGTTGATTAGGTGGCTTTTCGTAGCCAACTCGAATGAAATTGTTACATTTTGGATTCATTTGAGAACATAATGACATGCATCAAGATGGATTCATTTTGAGTATGAGTCTGAATGTCTGATGAATATGCTAGTAAAAGTTTGATATAAGATATTTCCCAGTGCTTGGTAATCACTTGTAATGAAACCATTTTATTTTGGTTTGCCATTGTACCTGAGCGCATATGAACACCAACAGAAATGGATGGATATATATATATATATATGAATGAAATGTTGGAATGCATAGTAGTTTGGGCACATTAGCATCGTACGTAAATTTATTTAAACAAAATTATCCTTTCTGTTTTGGCTTTTCAAAATCAAAATTAGGACTTTTTTGTGGAATTAGCCAACCATAGTCCATAAAAGTTGGTTGTGTTGATGACTTGGTTATGGAATTGCCACTGTAGTTTCAAAGTCTTATTTTGAGATTACAAAAATGGCAAAGGAGATGACCAAAAGTAACATACATTTAAATTAATTTAATATAAACTTTAAAATTGTTACCAAAAGACACAGTATCCTCTGAGGGGCACTTAGGTTTTTTTCTAATCATAAAATATTAAAACTTGGCACTATCTAGGCATTTCCAGATGTTGAGCCAATTGGTGGTTCACATACCTTTCAAAGAATGCTGCTAGAGGTTATTTTTCCGAGCTGCCACCGGAGCAATGGTCCCGAGTGTTGAAAAAACCTGATATACCCATGGGAGAGGCAAGGAGTCCACGTATCCTGAGGATTTAGTCAGATACTCTTAGAAACTTGGATTATAAAAAAAAAAACTCAAAAATAGGACCTCAGCAAACATGGTAGATACTACTTTCTTCTTTTCATTTTTGACAGGGTTACTAGGGCCCACTGCCACATCGGCGACCCCAGACTGCCACTGGCCAGGGGGAAGCAGACATCAACACAAGCAATTGTGGAATTGTCGTTAATGGGGTTTGAAACCCCGATCTCTCCTGTGAAGAGACCAATCTGTGAGGCACATCTTATAGATACTTCATACTAAGCACTAACTTTTTCTGTGTAAATAAATACAATATTTTTTGTATATAATATACAATGGGATATATTATATAAAAAAAAAAAAATCCTAAATCATAGGAAGCAAACAAAGCAAGCAAAGAGAATTACAAGGAAACGACAAGAAGATGAGTAAAAAAGAATAGAAACTTGGTCTTCCGAGAGAATGATGGAAGTATTGAATATCTATGCGAAAGCGAGTGCTAAAGATAATGGTGCGTGGGGCCATTGTTGTTACCACCTTCCTTCTTGGGGGGAAAGGCTGTGGCGCACCTCGTCTTTGAGTCTCTGGGACCAAGCGGCACGTTTAAGCTTTGACTTCACAGTCCACTGTGTTTCCCTATTGCACATACCTTTGACGAAATCATGACCTAACCTACCTCCCTCCTCTTTATTTCCTTTTTGTCAAGAAGGGGTCTTTTTCCATATCATAACACTTCTTATCCCCTAGTGGAAAACCAAATTATTAGGGTTTTGAAGGTGAATGAAATGAGCATGTGAAACCCTCTATTACATCCCTCATTATCCTTGTTAAGTCACTCTTTGAAGATTTTGTTATCTTTGTAGTACCATTTATTTGCATAACAAACAAGGAGCCAACTTTAATGATGGGTGCTTTATGAAGAATTTATATGATGGTTTTTAGGAGCATTGAGGATGATACTCCCTATGCTTTAGACTGTCCGTTGTACTCGCCGATTCATCGATCCTCTCTTTTCGATTAATGTCCCACCTATCAGATGGAGCAGCGTTTGACAAATCCGATGAACGGTTGAGGATTCAAGACAATCTGTCTGATCTAAATGAATCTGTGGACCGTATACACTGAAGGGTTTGGAGTTTGATCCTCAATTTAAACTTAGAGGACTAATATCATGCATAATATAAACTTGGACATAAAACAGGTTGGATCTTGATTGGCATTATGGAGATCCCAATTTGGAACCAAATTTACGTAAGCCAATCTGGATCCAAATCTTCCCATTTTCCATACCGGCCAGACTCAAGTTCCAAATGGATCTGACCCGGCTTGGATCTGGATAGCCACATTTCATTTTGACTTCCCCCATCCTTCTTTTGTTGTTTGTCATATATGCTAAGGTCCCATCTACCCATGACCTTGAATACAGACCAGGTCAAAATGTAGGATGTATTTGTTTGACCTGAATGTGCTGGAAAGGAAAGTGACAAGAATCCGAAAGAAATTGGAAACGATATGGTCTGGTTGGAAAATCTTGGAAAGCAAAAAAATTTGAAGTGAAAACAGACACTATTTGGAAACTTTTTCGAGAAAATCATACAACTTTCTTCAGAAAATTTACATTTTCTCTTCAAACAAACACAGCCTAAAAGGAATCAGATTGGGTTCTCTCACTTAACAATGCCAGGAACCGACAAGAATGAATTAAACCTAGGGGTGGCAATGTTTGACACGACCCATGAACCCGATACAAACCCAACACGAAATAAGTGTGCTATGGTTGACTGTAAACGGGTTTTTGTTCAAAGTGGGTTAACCTGCTTTGACACGATTAATAAATGGGTCAGGTGCAGGTTGAGCCATATAATCATATACCCTTATCTCGACATGACACGAACCCAACCTGCCAAACGAATTGCCACCCCTAATTGAACCCATTGATGCCAAATTAGAGTTAGCTGCAGCAAAACTCCCGGGATGGGAGAAGCCATTCAAACCCATGCAAAAGAATGCCTTCAGCGGTTGGTGCAGTTATGCCACACATTGAAGTTTCCCCACCCTCAATTAGCTGCGCGCTGAGAGCTTCCTACTGGGTAACTCCTATACAGGGTGCTTCTAACAACTCCACCAAAGAGGGTTTTGGCTTAAGGGGCCCATATTTATTATTACCTGTCGATTTTATCATTTAGCGTTGTAAAAATACTTTAATGAGAGAATATTGCAGAGTTAAATCACCTTGATTCTTGGAAATTATGTGAAGAAATGAGAGTAGACAACTAGATGATTAAAATCTTCTAAAGTGGCACAAGAACCAAAACCAAATGGTGTTTCTTTTATTCTTTTGGGAAATTGTTTAAAATTACGGGAGTTTCACCTTACAACTCCTTATTTTGATGACAGTTTTGGCTGAAGAAAAGGTTAACAACTTTTTTCCAGTACGATATATCAGGCATATAATGTTTGGCTTAGTGATTTGCAAATGACTTTAAATTCTTTGCCTAATGGGGCATCTAAGCGAATCCCTAGATCTGAAAGACTGTGACAAGAGCCTTTAAGGCCCAGTCTGGTTGCCGTGAAAAGGTTTTCTCATGGCAAAATTTTCTCGAAAAATCATTTTTAAGCTGTCTTCTTGCTATGAAAGGTTGGTTTCTCATGTTTTTCTTATGATTCTTTTCTTTTTTTTTCTTGTAGGATTTTCTTATCTTTTCTATACAAATCAAGGCAACCAGGCAGGGCCTAAGTGAAAACTCCGGCATGGAATAGCCGATCAAGGTCTCTCCATTGTAGTCTATGGTTTAACCTGTCTATAATTCATAGTACGGATCAGACTATGTTATTCATAATCTTCTATACTTTTCTGTGGATCTTAGGGAGAATTATGCAGCTTGATCTACCAACTTATTTTCTTTTTCTTTTTTCCTTTTGTTAATGTAGTTAAGTTTACTTATGCATCACTAATTTGGTTCACATTTGACTCTTGGGGTTGAAAGTCCATTACTAATCCTCTTATATAGTACTATCGTGATTTATACTTCTTGTGGGTACTTATTTAAGGATTCATATCCTCTGGTCCACATTTTTGGTGGTCCACTGGAACTCCAAGGCACAAAGGAGGTAGGCTTATACATTTTTTGAAAAATCTCCTTGCAGAAAAATGTTTGGGTCCCACCTCCTTTGTCTTTTGAAGTATCAGTGAAGCACCAAAAATGTGGACCAGAGGATACGGTTCCCTTTATCTCATACTGACTAGACTAAAACAAAAAAACTATGGATACCACCCCAGCTTTAACATATCATGTAGGGTTTTTTGTTTGATTAAAGAAGCCAAATCAGGCAGATTTTATATCTGTGATAATCATGGTCATCCATGCATTATGCAACAATAATAATAATAATAATAATAAATTAAATATTTCACACGTGTGCAAACCGGGCCTGTTATGTCATATAGGCTGAATGCTGCACATGACATGCCCAGTTAGAGAACCAGGCCGCTCTCTATGATATTATACAGTTAAAAGAATAATAAATCCAAACTGCAAGAGAGGTCTTCAATTTTTAAGTATTTGGGACTTTGTGTTGACAAAACTAGACTAATCTTTGTCAAAACCTTATCTAACTTCACCGTGTTGCATGTAATGGACCTAATTTATATTTAAAACTAAAAGCAGGCATTGGGTCAAATGGTCTGGAAATAGGGATTTCTTGGGAAAAACCGTAGGTAATCCTTGCCTCAGTCTCACTACATTTAATCTTAATATTAAGTTTATTTCATAGAAAGCATCATCACCCTTAAAGGAGATATCTTATTAGATCGCATTTCCTCTGTTACACAGCGATCAGGGACAGCCTTCTGGGTCCAATCACAAAACGTTAAAAAGGCATCTAGGGTGTTTTGATAAATAAATCCCTAACAATCAGCGCAGGTTTGTCGATCGTGTATCTTGCGATTGGGCGTCGATGTAGGACTAATCTTTATACGCTGTATCGCTATATAGCAAGTAGGGACCCACCACATACCAAATATCCAAGATCATGATCAAATAGAAGATTTAGGTAGGACCCATTGAATGGTACCATCAATTCAAAATTTCATGCTTATGAATGAATGGTATTACCTGAGACTGAGAGATAGAGATAGAGGGGGGGGGGTGTTAGGTGCACTTAGATATAGATTAATTGCAAAAAGTGCAAAAAGGATGTCTGTCATTTTAAAAGTTAAAGGGATTCAACTTTCAAATTATAGTCTTCCATCTTACTTAAGCATCGTCTCGTCTTGACCATAATACACTTCAGGAAATATGGAAACATGTCATCATTAATCTTATAGATCCAAATTATGGTGTATCCCCTGGATTGCCCATTCACATCTTTTCCATCAATAAAGGATTGGTGTTTATAGACTGTAAATACTACAATTTCCACATATAATTTGGGTGAACCCAGCATGAATCCTGGCTCTTTGTGTGTGGGGGCCTCATTCATTACTGCATCTTGGAGTAAAAACTAAGTGTGAAATCCACTTAACGTGCCCAATCTCTTAAGCAAAACTCAAAATATCATCATCTCATTTTAGAAGGCTTAACAAACTTTGTTTGGTTGGATTCTTTTCTGACCCCTAGTCCACCTATGAATCATAATTTTCTTTCCTTTCCACCTTTTGAACCTTTTCAATACTTATTATTGCCAATGCTGTCACTTCTAGTGACATGGTAAACAACTATGAAGCCCGTGCGTCTCCTAATAATCATCACTCCTTGGTGGTGGCTTGCAATTCATGACTCAAAATTGTAGTACTTGATAAAAGAGTAGCCAACACTCACAAGTCTCAACTACCCATTACTCTACACTGTTTGTACTTGAGGAACATATATCGAGTTAAATACGTTTTGTGAATCCCTTCTTCTATTGTACTGATGTCATAAATTGTTAATATAGTCTATAAATGACGTAGTCATACGTGTGGCATCAACTTAGGGGAGGTCTTGTAAAATGCACTAAAAATTAGGTGAGAACGAATCTTGTGAGAACTGTGAAAACGGCATCAGGGTACGGACACCTCAGCGCTGAAAAGTGATAAGTGCCTCCCAAAAAGTGCAAATCACTTTTCGGTACTGATGGGTCAACCCCTCTGGTGCCGTTTTCACGGTTCTCATGAGATTCGTTCTCACATAATCCAAGCCCTGTAAAATGTATGCAACCATATGAGGTATTGCATTCTTTCAAACGGTGAAAGAAGTGTAGAATAAGGCTTGTGGATTAAAGCTATCTTTGGCTGCCACCTTGAATGAACATAGCGTTTTTCATTTTTTATTTGTTTTTGTTTCAGTTCCCATAGCATTTGAACACATAAGATGATGCTTCAAGATTGACCCATCTCGAGTCATGCTGTTTTGTTAATAAAAATTAGAAATACAGTCATTTTAGGTTTTACCAAATGACATCATTTCTATTATTTATTCATATTTTGGTGATGAATGAAAATAATCCATTTTCCGTGAAGTTTACATGTAGCCTTACACATTGGCGAACTAAATTGAAATGGTTTCATTCCAAGTAACAATGTAAATAGTTTTTTTTTTTGTTTTTTTTGGTGTGTGTGAAGGGAGGGTTAAGGAGTTATTCGATTGGGGCTTATTCATGGGCATTTGATCCCATTCTTTAGGATGGTTGAAAACATTTGTTCTTGAATAGGAAACATATATAGAAGTCCCCAATAATTCAAACTCAAATAATGCATATTTGTGTCTATAGATTGATGGTCAGCAGCCAAAATATAAACCTGGCTCACCCAAAGAGGATGTTAAAGGCAGCGACAGGGATACAATACACTCGGCTATCCATCAAATATGTATGTGGCATTCAAACCCTTTATTTATTAACGCTTTGCATCACATACGGAAACATCAGTAGCTTTGTCTTCGTCATTTTGGACTCCGGTTGTTAAGGTTGACTTGCCATGAACATGCTTCACGCAACAAGGAGCTGTCGCTAAAATGCCACATGAGGAACCACGCACCGTGTCTCTTGCATCCAACAATTTGCAAGATCAACTTCATGCTCAGGAATAACTCAACAATTGTATCTCATGTTAATACATGATTAAATATTCAAATATTGAAATTAAAAAAAAAAAAGTGTAGATATAAAAGTAATATTTAATCACCATAGAATTTGAAAATCTATTAAAAAATTATAAATAGTTAAATTAAGTAATCAAGTAAAGCATCTCGACTGAACTACCGAGCTAAAAATGGGACAAGCCTCAAGTGACAGCTTGGGGTCAGATTGACCCGAGTCGGCTTACTGAGTATTAAACAGTAATTTACAGTAAACAATTTCTAGCTGTTGATAAAATGGAATCGGTGTTACTAGAAAGACAAACCATGATTAATAGGAAGTTGTGGAATATAGTTCACCGAGGGTAGAGGTATTGGAGCTGGAAAGGTCATTATGAAGAGCGATGCTACAGTGATTATTAAATATTTGAATAAACCTCAACAAATATGACTTTAAAAGATCTGGAAATTACTATTATCATGTAAAGCAGGGGTGGAGCCACATAGGGGCAAGGGGGGCAGTTGCACCCCCCCCTTGCTTTTAAATGTCTGAGTACCCTTGTAATACTAATGGACCAGACCAATTTTAGACCTTATTGGAATCAGTTGCCCCCTCCCCCTCGCCTTAATGTGTGAATACCCTAGATTGGAATCAGTTATCCCACCTTACTATAAAATGAGTTCACGTCAATTCCAATCTGGCTGAACTGGTACCACTCCATTGTCTGCTCAAGATGTGACTCGTCAACTCCAATCAAACTGAACTAGTATCACACCATTCTCTATTCAGGATGTGACACAATGTCTGACAAAGAGTGCAAATATCTTGTCTAGGGTGTCCAGTGACTTCATTTGAAATAAAATGGGTGAAAATTTAAAATTTCATCCAACCACTACCCATTTTATTCTATGTGAAGTCACTTGGTGTCCTGGACAGAACATCTATCTTGACTAATAAATACACAAGTACTTATTAATTGTATATTTATCATAATACCCTCCTTTGACCCAATGTATTAGCTCAAACACCCTTTGTCATGCCACATGTCATACAATGATTGCTAATGGAGTGGTACCTATCTTTTGAGATCGGAGATGATTTAAAATCCCGGAGAATCCTTGTCCCGGGATCGGATTTGGAGCACCCCTTAATGGGTACCAACAGTGTGCTTGCAATCAACAGGTGACACGTCACATTGAAAAAGTGATTTACACTTTTTGGGGGTGTTTTCACTTTTTGAAATGATGTGTCACCCTTTGATTGTAGGTGTACCATTGGCACCCGTTAAGGAAGCACACATAATCTTTTGGCTTGCTCCCCCCTATATGAAAATCCTGGCTCCACCCCTGATGAAAAAGAACTTAGTTCTATATTAACCTCATTGTTTTTCGCCACATCTAAGGGGAGGCCAATGGTGTGGCCCACAATCTAAACCAAAAAGGTTATAAATAATCCTATGGATGGCAACGAGCTGGGCTTGCTCGGCTCAGCTTGAACTCGGCTTGTCATGAATTAAGCCTGAAAAAAGTTCATTTTCATATATATATATATGAAAATATTAATGTTCAAAGATATTGGGTTACTAGGACATTAAGCTGTTGGGCCTTTTTTTTTTTTTTTTTGGGGGGTGGGGGGTGGATGAGCTGAACCAAACGCAAGCCGAGTTTGAGCTTTGCCTTCCTGTGATGAGCCCAAGCTTAACTCGGCTCGTTGCCACCCCTAAATAATCCTATCTTTGTAAGGATCAAGAGATATCTTCTTGGCATCAATGATATTTTATTTACCAAAAAGAGCTTGGGGGGCGGGGGGGGGGGGAGTTTGGGTAGGTTCTATTAAAATATGGGGTTAACAATATTGACATGGATTTATAGTCTCGAACATGTTATTGAAATGCTAGTTTGCTAACTCAGTAAAGGCTGTGGGCAACTTGTGTTTCGTTCAAGCACTAGAATCTCTCACCAAGTCAACTCAAAACAAGGAAGAATATACTTGGTCTTGTTATATATATGGTTGGAGCATGCATGTCATCGTCCAGGGTCTCACTACTGTTTTTAAGTGTTTTTAAAGATGAAAGCATTTTTAGATGGCCGCTTTAGATTCTTAATCTACCAGATTAACAACTAAACCCTTCAATCAACTCACTTAAG
>JAOXJP010036474.1:0-16588 GCA_025762735.1 Platanus orientalis
TGTCCATTTTTTTTTTTTGTTTGTTTTTTTTTTTTTTTTTTTTTTTTTTTGGGTGCTTCCATGTTAGCATTTCTCATGCTTCTTGTAGTGGCGATCTCTTTGCTTGGCATTTAATACATTACTTAAAAAAAAAAAAAAATTCTAGTGAGACATTTAATGGAGAGAATAGGGGGTGATAATTTAATAAAAAAAGAGAGATTTAATTTAGTGAGGGGATTTGCTATATTTGATTAGATTCTAGGAAGAGATTTAGTAGGTATAGAGGAAGAGAGTGTGGGGAGCGACGAAGAGAGATATAATTTTTATTCTGAGATTTAGTAGGATAAGAATTGTAATGTTGTTCTTAATTACAAAATTCTTTTAGAATATCTAATTATGTTAGATTTGTTTATCTAATAAATTGTAAAGGTTACCATTTTTTTTAGTAGAAAGTAAGGGTACCATTTGCTGAATTATTAAATGCATTTGAACTATTTCTATTTTTTATTACAAAACAAAAAAATACATAAGAAGGTATTTTTGTCAGAAAAATGATATATAAAATAGCAAAAAATCTATTTTCTTATATGTTTAGTCAGGCTTGGATTGGATTACCTGACTCCTCAACCTAAGCGCAACTTAACCTCAGATTGGGTTGCAATTTTTCCTTGCCTATCTTAAAGCCTGAAAATCCCAGCCCAACTCTATTTAAAGGTTGGGTTAGGTCAGTCTGGTTCAGGTTGAACCCGGCCTAGTTGGAGTAAATCCTTGATATTCTTGACTTCCTTCTTGATAGCACATACTATTAATATGGTGTTGATAGGTGATGGATCTGCCTTTAATGATTGAGTTCCATTTGTCGGAATGAAGTATTAACAGCTTTAACTGATGCACTCTAACTTTTCACATACATGTCTATACACTCTCTGTACAATTTGATGCTATATTGGTCAATGGTACTTTGTAGAATTTGATTAGCTTTACTAAAATAGGTTACCCCATCATGATGGATTGTTTGTTTTTGCTATAGTTATATTGCCATCCTTGCATCTACTAATCATTTGGCTCAAGCTCCGTTCTTTCATTTCTCAATTCATGGAGAGTAGTTATCCAGTACAGTGCTTTCGTTCTTGATGGGTACTAGTGCATACTCAATGTAGATAACTGTTGCTTTGTTGAAGCTGAATAACTTCCTTGTTTCACTTCCTTCATTACCATAAAATTTGCATTGCAGTTCTATGCTCTTTGACTTCATCTTTGTAGGTTACGTGTCGATTGCTTGGTGTAATCCTCGAGGAGAGTAGTCCAGAGGAGCTTCAGGTGAGATCCTTTCTTTCTTTTGTGTGTACATGTGTGTGGGTGGTTGGTTGTCCTTTTATGTTACTGGGAAATGTTAAATAGAGTGATATTGTTTTCTACTTCTCTATTTGGACAGAAACAAGCGACTGTGAGGTCTTCTGTGCTGGAAGTACTGCTGGAGATCACAAAATCCTTTGATCTTTATCTCATGGAAAGAATCCTGAATGATGAAAGTGGGGTGCGTGCCTACCTTGTTTCTTATATCGTGATGATTTGACTTTAGGGTCATTATTGTCATTTGCTTAAAAAAATGAATAGAGGGGAGTTTCCAAGTTATGCCCACTGTGTACAATTGTACATCAGTGGTAAGTGGATAAGTATCTATGTGCATCTCTTTAGCACCTGCATCTACATGTGGGCTTGATCCCACACATCAAATTCAACTTGTTGGATATGTTAAGATTTGGTTAACCAGCTCTCCCAAAACCTTAAGGTGTTAAGAGATGCACGGATTAATATATTTCAACATCCCCCTTAGGAGGAACATTGTTCTCTCTTGGGACACTCGTGGAACCAGGTGCGAGTCCACACAATGCATGGACACACATCCACTACTATGTTTGGGAGAATACTTCTATGGGGATTTGTACTCGTGACCTATCTTGGCTCTGATACCAATCTTAAATAAAGCAATTAACCGTCCCCAAGGTGGTAAGAGAGGTTAGACTTAATATACGTAATACATTTCAACATCCCCCCTAGGAGGAACAGTGTTCTGTCCTGGGAACACTTGGGGAACCAGATGTGAGTCTACACAACGCATGCACTACTACATTCGGGAGAATACATAAATAAAGCAATTAATCATCTCTCTTAAAACCTTAAGGTGGTAGGAGAGGTTAGAGTTGATATACTTAATATATTTCAACACTTCCCCTCAGGAGGGACACTCTTGGACAATGAACATGGGGGAGCTAGGTATGAATCCACAGAACATGCATACATGTGCACAAAGAGCCCGGGAGAATAATTGTGTTCACGGGGGAAATTTGAGCTTGCGACCTAAAACCTGCTCTGATACCAACTTAAATAAAGCAATTAACTGTCTCTCCTAAAAGGCTAAAACCCTATGGTGGTAGGAGAGGTTAGAGTTAACATACTTAATATATTTCAACAGGATATTGGGTCTGACCTCTCTGGATGTTTATTGCATGAATGCTGTTGGTAGGTCGTCTTTATGGCCTATATATGGGTATTGAGGTGTTTCTAATAAAGTAATGTTTTTTGGTTAATGTACCAAATAAGCTGCTAATAGGTAGTTCTATATATACAAGAAGATTCAAAATTCTGAACAGTTATTTTTTTTTTAATTGCATTTAGAATATATAGAAATAATTGAGGTATACAAGTTGTACAAAGTCACAATTAAGTAACCAAGTCTATAAAAAGCATTAGGAGTCTGCTCTGATCAAATTCTGAACAACAATGTCGAGAACCAAAAGTTCGACCATTTTATAAAATGACAAATTGAGCTCTACAATGTTAATGATTTTATAGTTGAAGAGTGAAAAATCCTTTCTTATAGATTTTCCCATCTGGTTTATGTGATGAATTTTTGTGGTTACATCATTTTTTCTTGTGGACTGATCTTGGGTGCAACAAGAAGCATGTACTCAATTGTCTTTTGTAGTTTTAAAGTTGATTATATTCACTGTATTTGATGGTTTTAGTTCTTTGAGGATGCTTTCTGGCCATAAGATATGCATGACTAGGGCTTTGCATTGGCATTTCTTGACTTTATCTGATGCAGGATGGGTTGGATTAAGACCCACCTGCGGGTAATGGGCCCAAAGAATAGAGAATTAAACCACAAAATCTGATGCATCACAATAGAGAAGATACCAAAATATGAAAATCAGAGAACAGAAATTTAAAGAAAGGAAGTGAGAATGATTTAGAACAAAAATGGGGGAGAAAATAAGAGAAAAAAAACCTAAAAGGGTATTTATGGAATTTTGGACTGAAAATTTGAAAATTACCAAAATGCCCTTCTGACACGTCAAAAAATTCCGAAATTTTAGAACAGATTCTGACATGTTCAAGGGTTCTACAGTTCAAATTTCATGATATTCGGATAAGGTTAGCTAGGTCAAATCATGAAATTTCAGAAAACTCGCTCTTTTAATGGAGGTTTATAAGATAGAAAGATAAGAAGAAACTAAGAGAGAGAAAGAAAAATATAAGAGATATACCTTAAGGTTCCATCTGATCGTCCAAATTTGAGTGGATTAGAAAAGAAATTTGAGAATCCAAAAAGTACATGGAATAAAAAGGGATTAGAAAAGGAATTGAAAACAATACAATAATTCCATTTGTTGTTTGATTGCCAAGAAATAGAAAACAAATTTGTTGGAATCCACAAGAGATCAACGGTCAACACAATAGAGAGGAGTTTCCACTGGATTTGGTCACAAATCTGACCTTCTGAGATGGAAAAGGAAAAATAAAAAAATACAAAGAGAATGGATTCTATTGGATTTGCACGAAAATGGATAGGTTTCTTTCTAAATTAGAAACCTACTCCTAAACTTGTAGCCCAAGAAATACAAAAATCAAAGACTTACTAAAGCATGACCTTTTTAAAAACTTAACTACTAAAGCAACCAAACTTGTTGCACAAGTTTTATCAAGCTTAAGACCTTCTAAAAACATAAACTTCTAAAAAACACTTTTCCCACAACTTTTGATAGCCTTTTAGTAATTTGGTTATAACTTTCCCAAATCACCTCAGATTTGCACAATCTTGATCTTGTTAGAAAAGTAGCTGAATAACTTACCATAATCAAGCCAAAAAGTCAAGTTTTGACCTTAGAAAAATTGGATTAAAAGTAAGTGATAGGATCACAATTCAAAAACCCATAAAAACTAAACTAACCATGGCACTATTGGCCTATTACAAATTATCCTCCTTTACAAAATTTAAATTGACCTTACATAACATGTAAATTTAAATCTGACCCTTTTATGTGAGGGTACATACATAAGTCGCATAATGTTGTCTGCATCAGAAACTAAATCAAACTGATAAGATATCAAAGCTGAGAACTCAGACATAAATTACCCACTAGAACACTCAATATATTGGTCAGAATGTGCTGAATGAAGAAACAACCCATTAGTGGAAACAGAGAAGATTAAAGGTGTCAACCCAATAGAACTCAGTTGCTGGAAAATCCTGGCTGCAGATAACATACAGCTATAACTTCCACTTGGTTTACCAAAGAAGATGAAACTTTGCAGTAGAATAGGGCAATGGACTTAGAATCAGCACACAAAATTTCATGTTAAACAGAATACTAAAAGTACATAAAACTTATAAAACCCAGGTCTGTCTCAGGTTTCCAGAATGCACAGAATGTGATAAACAGTCCAGAAAACTCTTATGGAGGTTCCAATCATCATGAGACTAACACACTACTATCCTAGAAGAAATAAGAGATGAATTTCCAGAAGAGGAGAAGAAACATAAGGCTGAATATTACTAGGCTGGGGTAAAGACTTCAACAGAAAGAGAACTCATTCTAGAATGACGAAAGGATACCACACAACACTCAAATTAGAAAGTATAAGAAACTTATTTGTTAAACAGGAGAATTGTAGCAAGGAGGTGATGATGTTAGTGTTAAAGAATGAAGGAAGAAAGATTTCCATGAGGCCCAAGGTTCAATAGAGATCAGTCCACTTGAGATACTTAGAAAACCCACAATGGGTTTCTTCTTCCAGCAGTCCTCAAACAGCAAAGGACCCACTTAGGTGATGTCGTGGGCTTCTTAATAGTTTAGCAAGGCATGTGGAGAGTTATAGTAGAAGAAGATAGGAGTACTCTGAATCATAGTTGCAAGGAAGCTTGTTTCCTAAGAAGTTCGTTTGGGAAGCTAATTTCATTCCGCTTCCCCAAGTAGTGGGAAGTGTTCTTCCCAAATGTGGGAAGCTTGATGAAGCGAGTAGAAGCTATTTACAGAAACGAGTGGAAGCCTCTAGAAAATCGAGTAGAAATGTCTGGAAAATCAACTAGGAAGCGATCCAAGAAACAATATTATATTTTACGTAATGTAAATCCTATGCTGTTAGCATTGAATAACCTATTATTCATGGGATTTAATAATGATTTGTGAAAAAAAAAGGTTTGAGTATTGGATTTATTGTTTATATTATTTTATTCCAATCCAATAAAAAAGTTTCAAATCTAATGGTTTTTATAGGTCTTTTATTGTTCGACTCTTAAGATATTAGTTATCTACAAAAAATCTTTTGTATGATAAAATCTAAGGTATAACTGGCCATACTAATAACAAGTGGTTTGCATAGTGATTTATATGTCATGATTCCTTGTTACTTACATAGTATAGCTTTTAGTTTTTTTAGTACTTTCTTTAAGTTTATTCACCTTATTGTATTGTAGTTGAAATTATTGACTGTAACTTGTAGTTATTTACTTTACTATCATTTTTTGCTTCTTGCTTCCCACTTTTTACTTTCGCATTGCTTCCCGCTTTCGCTTCTCTCTCTAGTAACTATTGTCACTGCACACCCAAAGACAGGCCACAAATGACCCTCACCAGTGGTCCAAACACTTTGTACATAAAATTTTGGTATTTTGTACATAGTTTAATGTATATAAGTGTAGAGAATTCTAGAGAATTACATAGGGCTTTAGAGAAGCCAAGAAGGACCTAGAGACCCTAGAAATATCTAAGAGGATTCTAGAGACCTCCATTTGAGGTGGTGAGAGAGTTTTCTAGAAAGGGTCTAGAGAATTCCTAGCCTTTAGATGTATGACACTTGGCATAATCCTAGGCCATTGAAGGGGCTTGGGAGGGCTATAAAAGGGGGAGAACCCCTCATTTGCAAACCACTCAAGGAGTTTGAGAGCATTGTAAGCATTCTAAGTGAGATTAATAAAGATTTCTACATTTCCCTTCAAGTGTGGTGCTGAGTTCTAAGTTCTCTAACACTTAGTGTTGGCATTGCGAAGGTTGACTTGTCTACAAGCGGGAGTAGCACAAATGCCGCACGGTCTAAGGAGCTTGGAAAAGCTAAGTCCGTGACAAGTGGTATCAGAGCAAAGGTCCTGCTTCATGGAGGGAAAGAATGCATCTGAAGTTGAGAGTGAGGTTGCCTTTGTCAAGGCAGGTGAGGGCAATCCTCCTAAGGGCAACAAGAAGCGTGGCAAGTCTAAGGATGTCATGAGTAGCATGGAGGCATAGATGGCACGATTGGAGTCTGCCATTGTTGAGGTGAGAGACCAATGTGACATGATGGGGGACAGCATGGAGGGCTACGAAAAGGAGATCGAAGACCTCAAGGGAAGCATGCAAGGGACCGTCAATGAGGTGGTTGCTACTCTACATCAAGAGAAGGATGCGTTGGAGGCCAAGCTTATGGGAGAGATCGACGACCTAAAGGCCCAAGTCAATGAGCTTAGGAGTGACTTGGCCATGTAGAAAAGAGGAGTGGCTGCTGGGGCCACACCTGCTCGGGAGGCACCAAGGGTTAGGACACTTGACCCTAAGACATATGCTGGCACGCGGGATGCAAGGGAGCTTGACAACTTCTTGTGGCAGCTAGAGCAATACTACGAGGTAATTAGGCTTGAGGATGAAAAGGCTAAGGTACGTTCAGCTGCTATGTTCCTCACTGACACTGCTATGCTATGGTGGCGCAGGAGACATGCCGACATAGAACGGGGCTCCTGCACCATTGACACATGGGAAGATTTCAAGAAGGAAATCAAGAAGCAATTTTACCCCGAGAATGTGGAGTACTTAGCCCGGAAGAGTCTAAAGTGGCTCAAGCATATGGGGACGTTGTGCGACTATGTGAAGGAGTTCTCAACCCTGATGCTTGACATCCCAGATATGCTAGAGAAGGATCTGTTCTTCAACTTCATGGATGGCTTGTAAAATTGGGCTAAGCTGGAGCTACAACGTCAGGGAGTCCAAGACTTGGCAACAGCCATGGCCGTTGCGGAACAACTAGTGGAATTTAAGAAGCAAGAGTCTTCAAAGTCCAAATTCTCTAAGGCTGGCCAAGGCAAAGGTGGGGGAAAGAAGAAGGCTAGTTCTTCCAAGGAGACCTCACCACAACCATTTGAGAGCAAGGAGGAACATGGCAACAAGAGCTTCAAGGGGAAGTTCAAGTTTAGGGACACGGGGTGCTTCATCTGTGGTGGTAAGCATCTAGCCCAAGATTGTCCTAAAAAGAAAGCCCTTAATGCTATTGCTACCCAAGTAGAAGAGGAAGAAGAAGAGGAAGGAGAACCCAGGGTAGGGGCCCTGCAACTCCTCAATGCACTGAAGAAGGAAGATAGCCCCAAACCAGCACACAAGGGGCTCATGTACATAGAGGCAAATATCAATGGACAGCGCACCAAGGCCATGGTAGACATGGGAGCTACCCACAACTTCGTCGCTGCAAGAGAGGCTAAGCGGTTGGGATTGAAGGTGGCCAAGGAAACCGGGTGGTTAAAGGCTGTCAACTCGGAGACCCGTCCTATTCATGGCACGGCTCATTGAGTAGAGTTAAGGATTAGCACTTGGAGAGGCACGACGGATGTTTCGGTGGTTCCCATGGATGATTTCCAAGTAGTGCTGAGGATGGACTTCTTCAGCAAGGTAAAAGTTGTTCCTATGCCTTTTGTTAATACGGTATGCATCCTAGAAGAAAGCGCACCATGCATGGTTCCTGTGTGCAAGGAACCAAAACAAGTGGAAAGATGTCTGCACTACAGCTTACCCATGGCTTGAAGAAGGGTGAGCCCACATACTTGGCAACTATGGTGGAGACCACCAAGGACCAAGGAGAACAGGTGGAGTTGCCAAGGGAGATAGAGACTGTCCTCAAGGAGAATGAGGACATCATGCCTGACAAGCTGTCCCAGAAGCTATCACCTAGGAGAGAGGTGGACCACAAGATTGAGCTAGAGCCAAGAGCTAAACTTCCAGCAAAGGCGCCTTATAGGATGGCCCTGCCTGAGCTAGAAGAGTTGAAGAAACAGTTAAAGGAGCTACTTGATGCCAGCTACATACAACCATCGAAGGCTCCATATGGTGCACCGGTGCTGTTCCAGAAGAAGCATGATGGATCCTTGCGGCTTTACATCGACTATCAGGCATTCAACAAGGTAACCATCAAGAACAAGTATCCCATTCCCTTAATTGCTGATTTGCTCGATCAACTAGGAGGAGCAAAATTCTTCTCAAAGTTAGATCTGAGGTCAGGATACTACCAAGTCCGCATAGCAGAGGGGGACGAGGCCAAGACAACGTGCGTCACAAGGTATGGAGCTTTTGAGTTCTTAGTTATGCCGTTTGGTCTCACTAATGCACCGGCTACATTCAACACTCTAATGAACAAGCTCTTCCACCCCTACTTGGACAAGTTCGTGGTAGTATATTTGGATGACATAGTAGTCTACAGTGATATTCTGGAGGAGCATGTAGATCACTTGAAGAAAGTGTTCCAAGTGCTAAGGGAGAATGAACTTTATGTGAAAAGGGAGAAATGTGACTTTGCCAAAGAGGAGGTGATCTTCTTGGGTCACAAAATGGGAGGGGGTCAACTAAAGATGGATGAGGCCAAGATCAAGGCTATCCAGGAGTGGGAGGTGCCCACTAAGGTGACTAAGCTACGGTCATTCCTAGGCTTGGTCAATTACTACAGACGGTTTATCAAAGGCTACTCGGCGAGAGCAGCACCACTAGCGGACCTGCTGAAGAAGAATATAGGTTGGCAGTGGACAGAGAAGTGTCAAAAGGCCTTTGAGGATTTGAAGAAGGCCGTGATGGAGGAGCTGGTACTATGCTTACCGGATCATAGGCTGTCGTATGAGGTGCACACGGATGCCTCAGACTTTGCTATTGGAGGGGTACTCATGCAAGAAGGGCATCCCATTGCCTATGAAAGTAGGAAGCTAAATGATATGGAGAGGAGGTACACAGTGCAAGAGAAGGAAATGACAGCTGTAGTCCATTGTCTAAGAACGTGGAGGCATTACTTGCTAGGTTCACGGTTCGTGGTTAAGATAAACAATGTGGCAACAAGCTACTTCCAGGGCCAGAAGAAACTAAGTCCCAAGCAAGCAAGGTGGCAGGACTTCTTGCTAGAGTTTGACATGGTGATGGAGTACAAGCCAGGGAGGACTAACCAGGTGGCCGATGCACTTAGTCGCAAGGCGGAGCTAGCTTCCCTAAGGCTAGAGTGGCTAACATTAATCAACCAGCTGCAAGGGACACTACTCACCAGGATCAAGGAAGGCCTAGAGCATGATGCAATGGCCAAAGGCCTAATGGAGATGGCGCGGGAAGGAAAGACAGAGATTTTGGGTGCAAGATGACCTCCTCTACACCATCGGAGAACGACTCTATGTGCCAAAGTGGGGGAACCTAAGGAGCTGGTCGGGGAGTGTCATGACACCAAGTGGGCAGGACACCTAGGGCAGAGACATACTTTGGCACTACTAGAGGCGGCATACTATTGGCCTCAGATGAGGGATGACGTCAAGGCCTACGTGAGGACGTGTCTTGTGTGCCAGCAAGACAAGGTGGAGCAACAATATCCTAGGGGATTGCTGGAGCCCCTGCCTACACCAGAAAGACCATGAGAGAGTGTGTTGATGGACTTCATTGTGGTATTGCCTAAGTCGGAGGGATGCGGGTCTATCATGGTAGTGGTAGATTGATTCTCTAAGTATGACACATTCATCGCAGCACCCACGGACTACACGGTTGAGGAAGCAGCACGCCTCTTCACGAAGAATGTGGTTAAGTATTGGGGCGTGCCGAGGAGCATTGTTGAGTGATCGGGACCCAAGGTTCACAAAGAGATTTTGGATGGCACTCTTCAAGCTGTTGGGTTCCGACCTCCACTTTTCTACAAGCTTCCATCCCCAAACGGATGGACAAATGGAGCGTATCAACGCGCTGCTAGAACTATACTTGAGGCACTTTGTGAGTGCCAACCAAAGAGATTGGGCCAAGTTGCTTGATGTGGCCCAATTCTCCTACAATTTACAAAGGTCCGAGTCTATGCATCATAGCCCATTCGAGCTAGTGACAAGACAGCAACCTCTTACCCTACACACGGTGATAACAGGATACACTGGGAAGAGCCCGGCTGCCTATAAGTTTGCACAAGATTGACAGGAGAAGACAGAGCTAGCAAAGAGCTATCTACAAAAGGCTGCCAAGAGAATGAAGAAATGAGACGATATGAAGAGGAGGACCGTAGACTATCAAGTTGGGGACCAAGTACTAGTGAAGCTCCTACCCCAACAATTTAAGACACTAAGGAAGGTGTATAAGGGGTTGGTGCGAATGTACGAGGGACCCTTCCCTATCACAAAGAGGGTGGACAAGGTATCCTACCAAGTGCAATTACTTGCTCATCTGAAGATACATCCTATCTTCCATGCCAGCTACCTAAAGCCTTACCATGAGGACATGGAGGACCCTGATCGTAGAGTCTCTACATGAGCACCAATGGCAGTAGCTACATCCTTTGACAATGAGATAGATAGCATAGTGGCGGATCGAACTGTGCGGAGACGAGGCGTACCTCCCTACATGGAGTACTTGGTGAAATGGAAGGATCAACCTGATAGCGAAGCTAGTTGGGAGTGAGCCGACATGCTATGGCAGTTTGAGGAGCAAATCAAGAGATTCCACGAAGATGCGATGAGGGTGTCGTCGGATTAGGTGGGGGAGATTGTCACTGCACGCCCAAAGATAGGCCACAAATGACCCTCACCAGTGGTCCAAACACTTTGTACATAGAATTTTGGTATTTTGTACATAGTTTAATGTATATAAGTGTAGAGAATTCTATAGAATTCCAGAGGGCTCTAGAGAAGCCAAGAAGGACCTAGAGACCTTAGAAATATCTAAGAGGATTCTAGAGACCTCCATTTGAGGAGGTGTGAGAGTTTTCTAGAAAGGGTCTAGAGAATTCCTAACCCTTAGATGTATGACACTTGGCATAATCCTAAGCCATAGAGGGGGCTTGGGAGGGCTATAAAAGGGGGAGAACCCCTCATTTACAAACCACTCAAGGAGTTTAAGAGCATTGTAAGCATTCTAAGTGAGATCAATAAAGCTTTCTACATTTCCCTCCAAGTGTGGTGCTGAGTTCTAAGTTCTCTAACACTCTTAGTGTTGGCATTGGGAAGGCTGACTTGTCTACAAGCGGGAGTAGCACAAGTGTCGCACGGTCTAAGGAGCTTGGAAAAGCTAAGTCCGTGACACTATGCTCTGAATACTTGAAACAACCACTCACATACACTAGACGATATCCCAAAACCCACGGCTAGGGTTTAGGAGAGTTTCAGAGGAAGTAGGGCACCTCAAACTCAAAAACTCTTAATTCCATTCATTCATTAAGTCGTTGGGGGGTACTCCCTCTTTTATAAAATACAAACATCCCCTTTTTAGAAACTTCCCTCATGTTAAAACTTCTAAAATATAACCTTTCCTAAAGGTCAACCTTCTAATTTCTAAAGAATCCTAATAGCAATAAAAGATTACTAAAAATCCTACTCACAAAGAGGCTGTCAACCAGCCTTCCATGGGCCCCACACTTTGAATCCACGACCCTCAACTACGAAAAAAAAAAAAAAAGAATCTCCTAGCTGTCGTATAGCTACTACTCTCCTCAAAAAACCCAACATACCTTTCTGCTTTAAGCTTTATTACAATCCCAACCTGTTCATTACTTAATACCTAAACTACCCTCCACACTTGTTCTTAAAAATCCATTCCCATAGTCATCTCAGGGAACCATATGGGGTCTAAACCCCAGCCAAGCTCTTTTCTTGGACTCATCATCTGCATCATTATCTTTTGCAGATCTTACACCATAGGGCTGCAAATTATGATTTCTGATTCTATAACACTTAATTCTAGGATTTAATAACTGATTTATATGCATTGCCATTCTTGTTTATATTGAACTTGTGACTGTCATTTACAAGTGGGAACAATTATGTGCAGGAAAAGGTTCTTTTGGCACTGGAGAATGCTGGTATCTTCACATCTGGTGGTTTGGTTAAAGATAAGGTAAAAATCATTGTGTACTTGAAAAAATATAATTGGCAATATCCCAACCACTAATGAATTTTAATTCCTGTGGTGGAATTATGCAATGTCTCTCCTCTCTCCCAATCCAGAATGCTGTATAAATGTTTCTATTTTATTATTTTGTATTTTCCACTCTTTCTTCTTCCCTTATCTTTTGTTTTCTTTTTTATGTACTCTTGATTCAAGAATTATTTAAATTCTTAAATTTTCTTTGTTCGTTGCTTGAGCTGCTGCATTTTCCACTGAGTTGCTAATAATGTTTTGGGTTCCATTGTGCCATGATCTAGCTAGATTTACATATCTATCTAAGTTTTGAACCCATGTAAAATTTCAATAAAAAGGTTGGGAGTAGCCCCTGCCTAAAAGAAAAGTGAGCCCTTTGTGAAGGTTGCACTCAGAGGAGGATCATTGCCCATCTCAGCCTTGTTATAGTACCCAACACCAGGTGGTCAAAAAAAAAAAAAAAAAAAAAAAAAAAATGTTAAATATTAAATGGCTTATCACTGGACTCACTTACTAGGTATCTTCCCGAAGTTGCCAGATCTGCACTCACCATTCCCATAGTCAGATTTCGTTGGTGCCCTCCTCCGGCGTCTATCATCAAACTAAATTTTGATGGTTGCACTTTGGGGAATCCAGGTCCCTTGGGTTTTGGTGGCTTATTTAGAGATTGCTCTGGTTCATGTTTTTTGGCCTACTCGGGTCCTACGGGCATTTATGATGCTCTCTCTGCCGAAATTCAGGCACTCGTGGTAGGGCTAAGGATAGCTCGATCTTCAGGTTTTTCTCAGTTCTTAATGGAGGGTAATTTGGCCATGGTCATTTGGTGGTTGCAGATGGGTGATAGGGGCACTTGGTGATTAGCTCATCGTTTCATGGAAGCGCATTCTCTGGTATCAGTTTTGAACCCCTCATTTCAATGGATTCTGATAGAGGCTAATTCTTGTGCAGATGACTTGGCCAAATCTGGGGTGTTTAGGGATTCTTTGTATATGGGCAGTCTTCCTTTAATAAGGGGTAGTTGTTGGGGCTTTATTGTTTCCCTTTTTTGGTTCTTTTACTTTCTTCTTTGAGGCTTCTTTGCCGGTGTTTCTCTTTTCTCCTGTTTTTCTCTCATTTTCCAATGAAATCTTGTTATTCATCCAAAAAAAATGTTGATAGTACCAATCACTTTTCCTATTAGGTAGCTGCTCTATAGCTAGTGGTCAAGATTGCCCAAACTTTTACCTTCTAAATTGTGTATATGAATAAGTGCCAGGGAGGCACATCTCCTCATGGATTGTGTAATGATCTTTGTGTAGCTTCTCAGAAAATAATACCAAAGTTGCTATAGTATTTTATGTTTCTGTTTGGCTCAGGGAAAATAATTGAGGACCTGAGGTCCCTTTGGTGTAACAAATTTTATTTTTGCACTAGTATTTTCACACTTTTCTATATATTTGAACTTTAAGCTCTCTAGCCTTAACAGTACTTGGGAAATTGAAGTGATCATGACCACTTCATATTTGTTAGTATATATTGTTTTGGATTTTCTTAAGATGGCACTTGTTTATATTTATATTTGCGGCTAACTTGTGTATTCCACTAAATGTTTCTACAGGTTCTCTTTTGTAGCACAGAAAATGGCCGAACATCTTTTGTTCGGCAACTGGAACCAGATTGGCATATTGACACTAATCCTGAGATCATCTTCCAGTTGGCTGTATATTTCAATTATCCATACCTATCATTCTTGAACTGTTGTTCTACTTCTATGTTGGTGTATTTGCTTTAGAATGCATGCCATTGAGTTTTATTTTTTATTTTGGTTCAGAGGTTCATCAAATATCAGCTTCACATCTGTCCAAACAGACCTGAACGTACTGCTGCTAATGTATTCAGCTCCCCAACCTTGGAGCATTTCTTTGGATTCGGAGATAGAAATTAATTCATCAGAAAGTACACTGCTGAAACTGGTAAAAGATACTGAATGCTCTATTTTCACTTGGAGTTTTGTTAACATAGACCCAAGACCTCGGTAGTCCATAAGTCCACCGTTAGAGATCTATGGCACAAAACTTGATAGATCCAACAGAGTAGAGTGGAGGACTATGCAGTCTTGGGTTGAAACTAACTTTTTTCTATTACTTTTCTAGTATTGGGTTTTAAATGTTCTACACTAACCTTTTCCTATTACTTTTCTAGTATTGGGTTTTAAATGTCAATTTTGTTCTTTGGCTCCCTTTCCCAGGATTGAATCAGGGTTTTAAATGTTCAGCATGCTAAAGTTCAAGAGTTTCCTGTTTGTTCAGGTTGCTGCTCAAGGTGATTTAAGAAACATTCTTCAACCATGATGCTGAAAACTTTGTATGCTGGTTGTCAGATAGAAGACTCTCAAAACAATCCCCATTATTTTCAAGATGAAGCTTTCCAAATCCAAAATTTGTGCACTAGATTGACTTATTTTTAACTCTAAAATTGTCAAGATGCTTTGAGGATGTAAAGTCCAAAGATGGTTCATTTTGTTTTTAGGTAGAAAAAGGATAGCTCATTTGGTGTTCTCTTATTTGATGTGAAAAATTTAAATAAGGAAATGTTAGTAAGAGCTCCAAATCCCTATATGCATGTGGGTTGCATGGATAATGAGCCGTTGTGAGTGTATGAAACTTTGTACTTGTTGACTGCATCATATTATTAATTAAGGCTCAAGATGTTTGGGTGTATCTGATTGCAGTACTTCTGTTGGGATCTAAGTAAGCCCGACCCCTGATTCTGGGGATTTTGTTGTTTCACACTGGTTATGGCTCCTGCAAAGATGGTGTAAATTTTTCTCTCTCTTTTTTTTTTTTTTTATCGGAATCAAACAAAACAATTCTTCTTCCTTAAAATTTAACAGGGTGGAAGAGAATGAACACAAACTTTTTTTCCTTGAGGATTATCGGTCTTAAAATCTGGATTCCTATCTCAAGTCTCCAATGACCAATAAGCGTGGCCGTAGCTTATTTTCATACGGACGCATGAGTCAAACTCAAAGAATATCAAAACCACTGAATCACAATGAATAATAAGCTGATTCTTAATTGTATTCTTTCTCAATGACTCATTAAACAAACAGGTAGCAACTATGTCAAAAGAATATAGCTTGCGTGGGAGAGCTGTTTGAGTAAGCGAAAACCAAGTCACCATTCATCAGTGAGTTGACAACCTCTTTAGCAAGAGGATTTTATCATTTCGTTCACCAGGACATGCCCGAGTTTTTTATCGTATCGAACACCATCAAGTGCTTACATTTATGCTTCAAAACCTTCAAAAGAGTGCCAGTATCATTTTACCAAAAAAAAAAAAAAAAAAAAAAATAATTTGCCGGTATTAAATAATCTTTCTGCATAATAGCCATCGCCACCCCACACTGGAAACATAAGAACCATCTTCCTCTCGCATCGTAAGAGCCGTGCCAGTCCAGCGAGGCAGCCTTGTTGAAGTCTTCAGTCTAATTTAATTAGCAGAAATGGGTTCTGTGGCTTCGACACCGCTCCAATCCAAGACGGCCTGATCGCATTCTTATCACATCAACAAGCACCTCAATCCCAGAGGCATCATCATCATGAACGAAACAGAGTATGTTCTCCCGTCTGTAATGCTTCCAAAAACGTTTCAAACTCTGTAAGTAGCATCATCATCATTCAAGTGTTTGAGAAGTGTAAGGTTTTATTATTTTTCATTTAAATGAGATGCAGCTTCATCATCACTCTACGATGGTTTAAAGACCGATGTTAAGTGACGATTTTGAATTCCGTTGAGAATATTATTAAAATTTTTCAGATTTTAGAATATTTTATTCAAATATGTTGATTGGGTTTGCTATATTAACTTCGTTATAGGTTTACGGGGCTGATATCATTTGCGCCACCCCCCTTGTGCGACTCTCAAGGGCCACACAGGGGGGTGGCACTCGAAAGTCCCACAAGGGGATGGCGCAGAGGATTTCAGGCCACCCAAAGGTGAAAAAACCAGCCTGATATTGTCTGCGACACCCCCCTTTGCAATGCACGAGAGCTGAGGCAGAGGGAGGAATCAATTCACTTCACTTTTGGAGTTGTCATTTCATCTCCAAAAACAAAAAGTGAATTGATTCCCCCCCTCTGTCTCGACTCCCGAGCGTCAAAAGGGGGGAGGCGCAGAGGATATCACCCCAAACC
>JAOXJP010036485.1:0-16588 GCA_025762735.1 Platanus orientalis
TTTTCTTACCTCAAACCCTAGTTTTTAGTAAACACAATAACATTTTACATTTGTATCTCTCTCTCTCTCTCTCTCTCTCTCTCTCTCTCTCTCTCTCTTTAAACCATGGCAAACACCCTTTTCACATTCTCTCACAACCCAATGAAAAACTTGTTTTCTATTACAAAAGAAATATGTCATTTTGTCATTTCAAGGAGAAAAACCCTAGATAAGAAAACCACATACCTCTGTTTCTCATTATCTCTAACACATAAAAGATATATACAAGAATCCCTTTGTTTCTCTTTTATACTTCAGGGGTCCAATTATAAATAAAACGTCAACATCTCTACCTTCTCCTTATTGGATAAGGAAACTACTCCTTCACCTGAAAGGAAATTCTTTCTAAGCAGGAAACTTGCCAAAAACAACAATTATAAAAATTCTCACTTGTGATCACAAAACCCAAAAATCCCAAGTGCTTAAAGAGTTCAACCATCCATCTTTAAAATCGAATTCTCGGGCATAAACTATGATAAACCACTCTTTTAGTCTCAACTACCAAAACATCATAAAATGAAAGGGAACCTAACAATAGATGGGAGAACAGATCACATTTTATTATTTCTACCAATAAAAATCTCATTTTATAATCATATCTCCATTTGTAGTTTTCCTAATTCCAATGCAATGCGCATGTCACAATTTTTTTTCTCTCCCAATTGCTGGAAGAATATGGACGCAATGACACCGAATTCTGTTTCCTTCTTGCAAGAATATAAAAATTAGAAGTAGCATACCAACCAATCATTGATGACGCGCGACCTTTCTACATATGAGATCTATAGGTATGATTCTAACTTCTAACTTCTATTGAGGGTGATGGGTCTTACTTCTCTCCATCTAATACGGATGTCACTACGATCTCCAAAACTTAACGGCAGATAAAGCCCTAGATCGAGTGGGACGGTGGAACAAGATTCTGTGTAGTATACTCCAAGTAATTGGGATAAGGATTTGTTGTCGATGGTAGGGTCTCCGAACCCAATGTAGTTTACAATACTATAAAGCATAATTATGTTTTTAATAAGTTGAATTACAATGAAATACCAACTTAAGTACAATTTTATTGAAGTGAAATTTCAAATGGGTCTTCACTAAATATAGCAAATGTTCCATTAAATTAGCTTTTAAAACTCGAGAGCCCCTAATCATGCTACCCACGTCCTCACATGATTTCTTACAGCCATACACGTCCTTATCATAACTCTCACCAACCACTACATTCATTTCTTTGTACAACCTCATCAAATGCTCGTTCATCCTCTCTAAAACCTCATTTCATCTCAGTTTTGTTTGTTGCTACCCCTCAAATGTCCATATCTGCAGTCTCATCACCACCTTCATTGCCTGAAGCTTCTTCGCCTGTAATGGTTCAATTGGTCTCTAAATCGGTATCCGACCGGCTTCTCGGCAAATTCTCCGATGCATCGGAATTCGACTTCGATTACGAGCAGAGTGGGCTGTGGTCTCCTCCGGTGCAACGCAGTGTGTTCTTGAGCTCGCCGGGTAATATATGCAGCGACCATGAAATGCTTGCGAAACTCAAGACTGCTACTATGAAGCTGCGTCGTGATAGGAGACACAAGGTTTGTCTAATCCCTTTTACCTGTTTTATTTGATGAGAGAGAGAGAGAGAGAGAGAGAGAGAGAGAGGGGGGTTTTGAACTTGGGTTGATTTCAGTGAATTTGGAGATGTTTTTTATTTTTAATGTTTGCTGTTTGCAGGTAGCTTTGTGCTCGTTTAGGGAATGCTGGTACCACCCATCAGACCGTCCTTGAACGGGTGGTGGTGTTTTCGCAGGTTAGAGATGAAGAAGACTAAAAGGCCACCGACACTGTACTATATTACCAAAATAACCCTTGTTTAAAAAGTTATGGGAAAAAAGTCTGCACTTGATGTAAGTTGTCATTGTAACATAATAAAGCCAAAGGTTTTTCATTAATATCATTGTAGCCTCTTTATATTTTTTTGGTAAGGGTATTATTGTGACCTTTGAAACATACATAGGCACAGGTTTGCACAGGTTTTTTTCCTTAGGCTGTGTCTGTTTGGGGGCTTGGATTATGTGAGAACGAATCTCGTGAGAACTGTGAAAACGGCACCAGAGGGGTTGACGCATCAGTACTGAAAAGTAATTTGCACTTTTTGGGGGGCACTTATCACTTTTCGGCACTGATGTGTCCCCTCCCTGATGCCATTTTCACAGTTCTCACAAGATTCGTTCTCACCTAATTTTTAGTGTCTGTTTGGAGGTTGTTTTCCAATATAAGAAAAGATGGGAAAACAGCATAAAAAATGGTGGCAAAGTAAAATATGAAAAAAAAAAATTATATTTTTATTCCAATGCTTTGATACTTTGAATACAATAATAAAAAGCAGAAAAAGTCACTTCACCTTACCTTCTCACATTATCTTACCAATTTGGTAAAAATGGAGTTTAATTCATATTTTTGAGGGTTTTGGCAAAATGTGAAAAAGGTTCATTCCTGGTTTAGCTGAATGGGTTTATGTGTTTTATTATGTATCAAACAAATAAATTTATAGATAAAAAAGAAAAAATAGGACACTTTCCAATGAAGTTGGGACATTTGTCTCTAGATTAAGTGAGAGGGTGTTTAGAGCATCCACCTTCTAAGAGACCCTTCAGATTAGTTATGCGATCAACATCAGTCATTCTTTTTTTGATGAGACATGGAATCTGCATGATTGACGAGAGAGACAGCTAACATCTCATGATAGTGGAATGCTTTCAAGGGGATTCAACTCTTTTGAGAGGATCATGCTACAATATCAGCTAACATCAATTTCATGATCCATATTACAAATTTACTCTACCAATAATCACTTCAAACATTTCAATATTTTTTTTGTAATAAACAACGCTTTAAGAAATATATATTTTTATTAGGTGATAAAAGGGATTTGAACCGAAAGTGGTTCGATATGAATACTTGATTTGTTTAGGCTGTGAACTTTCTCTCTTAAGGCACTTAACTCACACATCGGCAATCTCACAGTATCCCTAGCAGTGGGTAAATGTCAATACAACGATTGTTGAATTGTTGTGCCCAACACCTGACGCCTTTGATTTGGTTGGACTCAACAAGGTCAGCCCAGCATCAGGGGACAGGGGCGGACACATTAGTGCCAAAATGGTGATTTACACTGTTTGGAGATGTTTTCACTTTTCGGCACTGATGTGTCCGCTCCTCATGCTGGGCGGACCTTGTTCATATAGTAGGGAGCCATACCAAATCCTGAGCCAATCCCGAAGGGAAAAATTAACCAGGAATGAGGAGATGTTGCCATCGAGCTGTTAATTGTTAGACTGGAATCCACTTAAAACCTAGAGCCGTGCTATAGGGTCATGAATCCCTAGTATCCCGATCAAATTTTGATTATTCAAAGTATCATGGGTCCAAGCAATTAAATTGGATGCTGCCGTGAACCATGAGTGTGTATGTGTGTGTTCATTGTGTCTACTTCCTCCCTTGTACGCTAACTTTCGTTGGGGGTCAAGTGGGCCGGCACATCGGTGCAAGGAGTGATTTACACTGTCCAAAAAGTGTAAATCACTTTTGACTCTGAATTATCTACCCCCCTACCCCAGTAAAGAAAAAAAAAAAAGGTGAGAACTGTAAACATGGCATCAAGGTGCAGACACATCAGTGCCGAAAAGTGATAATTAGCACCCCTGTTACTGATGTGTCAGCCCCTCTGGTGCCGTTTGCACAGTTCTCACCAGATTCGTTTGCACATAATCCAAGCTCCCCCTCCAACAGAGGTTAGCGTACAAGGGGGAAGTGGACACAATCTCCCCTCAACATTTACACATTATATTGCATGGTATCTCTCCATTTAGACTAAAGATGATTTAAACCCAAAGCAAAAGCAACAAGGCAGTTTTTGTTTTCGTGTCATTGGAGACTGTTTGTTTGTTCTCTAGCTCCACTTGAAAGAGATTATCCTGTTCTCTTTGTAAGATCTAGCTGGACTGCTAGAGATTGAACATGGAGGAGAGAAGATGCTCTTATAATAAGCTTTGTTAAAGTAGTTTTGCCATCGTCTTTCCTAGTTCTTTCCGATGTTGATGTGCTAGGAGCATTGAATCGGTGGGGGCCGTAAGCTTGCAAATTGATTTAACATTGGTTAGGTAAAGGTGAGTATGACAGCTAAATACGTAGAGAACAAATCTTTTGTGATCAAAATGAATATGACCAAGGTGTGACATGCACCAGGGACTGATACATGATGTGTTTTGAATTTGGTGCTTCTTTTTAGACATCTACTTGTTGAATTGAACAGATTTTTAATTTTGTAACCATATATATGACATGTGCCAACACATGGCATGGTCACACAGGTCACGGAAGATTTGTTCCAAAATACATAACCAGTATTGGAAAAGAAAATGGAAGAAGGCATAAAAAGGCAGGGAGGGGGGATTGTGTACTGGGTTTTTATAATAAAATGACAGGTTGGTCGTCTTCTTTGTAGGGTTGACCAATTAGGGTAACTGGCTTATAGTAAAGTAGTACACCCAATCTAACTTAAACCATTTCCTAGTTGGGTAAAAAATTGCCAACCAAAACTTTTAAAAAAGAAAGAAGAAGAACAAAAGGCTTTGAGGTTGGCAACTTAGGTAAAAATTCCATTCCATTTTTTGGTGGATATTCTAATCAGCATATGTACTGTCCGGTATTCTCTTAGGCTTTGGTGAACCCTTTTAACAAACGCCTAAAGCTCCCCATATGTAGGGGTGGACAGATGGTGCCAAAAAGTGTAAATCACTTTTTCAATATCATGTGTCTGCCCTTGCATATGGCAAACTTTAGGCATTCATTAAGGAAACTCACAAAATCCACCCCAGCTTGTGGGAGACATGTCAGGGGCACTTTAAGAGGGACACCAAATCCAAGTCGCTTTCAACCAATTTGTGACATTGCAAACGTCTCTTCCAATGACGATACACAATGGGAGCCATATCCTCTGGACCGGGTTCTATGTACAACATCCCCAGTGATTACCATTTAGGGTGGGACTCATCCCCTGGTGTGGTGACCACCACCGGGGTGTTGTACAAACAATCCGATGCAGAGGATTTCGGAAAAGATTATATAAGGAAATCTGCTTTTCCTGATGTATTAGGATAGCATTAGGAGGTGGACACATCAGTGCTGGAAAGTGATACCTCAAAAAGTGAAAGTCACTTTTAGGTACTGATACTCAGCCCCCTGATGTCATCCCAATACATCAGGAAAATCAAATTTCCGTACCTAATCCCAGCCCGGAGGATTTCGCTCCACATTTGTGGCCACAAGACCTGATGCCAATCTTATCCCCATTAAAGTGGCTCTGAATTCGGCATCGAGGGGTGACATCAACACCTGCTTGCCACAAACATTGTTTCATCAATTCTAATAATGATGCCCAGACCCACTGCACCATTCTGATTTCTGAAAGGACATAGTATTATCAAAATTTATTTTCAGCCATGGATATGGTTAAGAGGACCAGAGATAGCTATAGAATGGTTTCTTAGGCCTGTATATTAACACATGTTCTGTATATAGAGGATTGGGACCCATCATTGAATAGGTACTTAAAAGATCATTTACACTGAAAATCATGTTCAAGTGACTGCAAATATGTATTTGCATTGTATTAATTTGGTTGTTAATAAAGAGAAAACAAAAAATATACTAAGTGTGTAGAATAATTTACAGGCAAATGGCTAAGAATTATTTGAATATACTAGTTTTTGGTGTTTGCCTCCTCGTAGGTTATCCCCTTCAATGATAGGTTCCAATCCTCTGTACATAAGATTCACTACAAGATATAGGCACCTTGAACCTGTGAACCCTTTCAAAAGGAAGACATGTGCTAATCTAAAACGTGCTCTATTTTTTAGAAGTGGAAGCAGATGTTCGATGGGATTTGGTGTCCAGGATGGTGTCTTGGACACCAAGGGATGACACATGAAAGAAAATGGGAGGAAATTTGATACTCCGTCTAACCCTGCCTGCCCATTTTCTTCCATGTGTTGTCCCTGGCATCCAAGACACCATCCTGGACACCCGATCCTGGACAGAACATTTTCTTCTGTTTTAAAAATACTGCTTGGGTTCATTTCTTCGATCCCATGTGATCCTCTATGCAAACATCTCATGTTGCGGATGTGTGGTGGATACCCTGATTGACATGTGGTGTGTTTTTCTTAAATTTGATGCCTCTTTAGGGTATTTTATTTTTTATTGTCTTTTTTTTTTACACTTTTAACCCTATACACATCATGTGTCAGCCCATGATTACACAAACCAATATGAAGGAATCTGCACAGATTTCCATCATTTTGAGCTGTCTTTTTGTTTTCCAAATATAAAAATTCTCTTATATACCAACCAAAAAACGAAAAACCGATGTTTTCTTTTCATACAGTACACTACTTTGTTTGAGCTCTAAGGCAAATGATCAGCTCAAACAAACGAACGTACTGCATGAAAAAAACACCCAGAAAGACACAGAAAAAAAGACCCATAAAGTTTTTTTTATTATTTATTATTTTTTTTATGTAATACACCACTTTTCTTTGTGTCTTCTTATTGGAAACGGTTTTGAAATGCCCAGAGGTGAGGGACAAAATCTGTTTCAAGATATAGTGTCAAAGCCTTGATCAATTTCAGGTTTGTTTTATTGACAATTCATTCGGACAAATAGGTCGTTCTTTTTATTTTATTTTTAGTATTTTATTTAAATGAAATAAATACTTGTAATTTATAGAATAGTACATACATAGAATATAAATACAACACTTCTAATAGTAGAATATGTCCTTTGGAGAAGGCATGCTTTGTCCACATGCATCTCTATTTCTCTGATTATATGCTTGTCCAGAATCCAAATGCAATGAAACCCCGATGCTGAGTACAAGGATCCTTAAAATTTTGGCCATTTAGATCCTTAGACTCCATTTATGGGAAACTAATAGGAGAGAGAGAGGTATTATTTTTAGGACACTAGTATTGTAAAGAAAGTTCAATACACATCATTGAATGGTGATTCTAGTACAAAGAGTACCTTGTAAAAAATAATGTCTAATTGTGTGATCACAACCATTTAATTTTGTAATATTTATTGACTGGCCAGAACAAATTTTGAAAATCTCTAGAGACAAACTACAATTTGAGGGTATCAATTTTTAAGGATCATTGAACCAATTCTTTAAACATGAGAAACATGTCAATGCCCCAAACCCGTTTTACAAGCCCAGCAATTAACCTCCTACTGGTAAAATCTCATCAGCGCCTCGTGTCTCTGCCCTTCCAAGTACTACCTTCTCATCTTGAGGGTGAAGCCAACCTTTTTATAGCCATATACAAAACCTTACATGTGGCAACCTGATCATGAAGCCTTATAGTTCATGTGTTACTTGGGTCGCGGCAACTGAATGATTGGAATTTCGAAATTTATGTTTCAAGAACTTGGGTTGATCGGAATTGAGAATTAGTCCCTAATTCAATTCTTACTCCGCTGGCCCAAATTTGTTAGAAACAGTTTTGAGTAACCCAAATTTTGACTGTGCCCAGATTTGAAATCTGATCATTTGACTATCTTTGAGCCAAAATAAAATTGGGATCCACAGATCATTTGAGGAAAATCCACATGGATTCGTGTTTATCTCAATGAGGAGAACAGCGCCGTATGGTTGGATGCTCAAAACCGTTGATGGTTGAATGAGAAATTGCATCCAAAGGTGCCCAATTGAACACTGGTTAAAAGGTGTAGAACTTGAATAGTCTCACATTGATTAGCCCAGGAAAGTTTGGAGGTCAACAAACCGACCTTTGCTCAGCTCAGGCTCGACTCAGGCTTGTGGCAAGCCTGAACTCAGGCTCGGGTCAAGTTCTTAAAGGTGGGCTCGGGTCGTCAACATGACAAAAAAAGTTGTGCTAAAATGTTGCTAAAGAGAGAGAGAGAGAGAGAGCTGTGGAATCAAGTTGTGATGAGTCTGAATGTGACTGAAGATGAAAAGGTAAAGAAGAAAGGTATAATGAAAAAGTTGTATGAAAGGTTAGGCTTTTTACCTAAAAAAATAAAGGTTAGGGATAAGGTATGTTTTAGGACTTTGTACAAATAATTTATTAGTTTTTTTTAAGGATGAGCTCACTTTGTACTTTAGGAATCAGGTTGCAAGTATTTCAATAAGAGAAAAAAATTGAAATTGTAGGCACTACTCCTTTCAAAATTGATGAAAGGACAAGCAATCATCCCTCATGTTGCTTTACTTAAAAAAAATAAAAATCGTCTCATATTGAAAATACTTTTTTTAAATGAAATAAATAAATTTTATAAATGTAATAAAAAAAGTTTTCAAAAAAATATATCTTTATAGTTTTTATTGAGTTGAGCTTTATGCAAGTTGAGCTTAGTGTAGCTCGGTTCAGGCTCACTTAATAAACGAGTTAAGAGAAAAGCTTAGGCTTGGCTCTACGAGCTTTAAACAAGGCTCAGGCCAAGTTAGCATGGCTCGCTGACAGCCCTAGTTTATATACAATAGCCTTAGACATAAACTTGGAACCTAAGGGACACCCCAGTTTTGTGGAAAGGAGAGGACCTAGCCAACATGAGATAATCCCAAAACACACGCGCACACCGAACCGGGTTGAGTTGGGTTAATAAGAAAAAATAATAATTTTTTATTATTTTTATTTCTCCTAAAAAATGATTAAACTAGTGGGATTGTATTTATTCATTGTGTATTTTACCCTTTTACCCTCGTGACTGTTCTTAAACATATAGTCACATATGTGACCATTAAATCCCACATTTTGCCCCCTTGTCTGTTCTAAACAAACTTAAATGTGGCTACAAAATTGCATCATTTTGCTTTCATGTTTGTTCAAACATCATAAATTGTGTCCCTATGCATGTTTCGAACAAACATGAACAATCTAAAAATAAATCATCCCTCATTCATCTTAAGCATCCGAAATTCGAATAAAGTATAAGCATCATAGTGCATTAGTGTCATAGCGTTAGTATAAGAGAAAGATACAAACACAGTTTGGTTCACAAGACACATAGATTGGAGTGCTTCTTTTGTGTGTAATAGATCATTGTATCCTAAGAGATACACATCTGAGAAGTTCGTAAGCACCAGTGTGAGGAGTGAAATATGTTTTAAGGACGTAGTGTTAAACATTAGCCATGATCAAATTCTGTTTAGGTTTTTCAATTCATCCAATCAAGTAAGTCATTCTATTCAATTTATTTTCATGTCTTTTATTTACATGAAATAAATACTTATTGTTTATAGAATCACATATTATATAAATATGGAATAACAATCTTAAGATAAATTTCCTTTTTTTTATACTCTATTCTTTGTGTATTATGGGTTTTTTCTGGTTTATTTCACATAAATCATACGAGTGTTGAACAAATGCTCTAAATCATGAAGACTCTAAAAAATAGAACAAAATTACTAGATATATCATAATAAGGATGTTGAACTGAAATCATCATCATAACTAGCTAGATAAATTATCTACCTATAAATTATACTATTTTCATTTCTAGAATTATCATGATACATGTTTACCAACTAAAGTGTCTAATTCTAATATGATGGTTTGTTCATTATATTTTAGACATGATAATTTACATGTTTATCATTTTGTTTTGATAGAATTAAATATGACCGATTTGGTGTGTGATTTTTTAATTATAATAAATGATATTTCATGGATTCTGATTAAGCATAATGGTTTGTTGCACAAATCTAGAAAGATACATTCTTTTATTAGGATAGTAAATGTTTTATCTCGATTAATTTATGTTATATTGTGATTTATCTAAATGGAAGGTAGTAGTTGATAAACCTTTCATATAATTGATTACTTAGCAACTTTGAAAATTATGAAATTATGCTTGATATGAAATATCTCTCATATAAGGGTATTCTTCTAAGATTAAATAATTTCATTGAATGTTTAAAATGTGGGGGTATTAAACTATAAAAGGATCACCAGATATCAAGAAGATTTATTTCTGCTTTAAGATTATATTTAGAAATATCTCATTTGATAGAAATATCTATGTATATGGATGTAAACAAATGAAAGTCATCACTATGAAGGAGCAATCGAATATGGTGAGTGATTAAAATTACAACAAAAAAAAAAAGTTATGTTTTTTGGTAAACCATGTTGCTACTATTTATGTTGTGTATGTTATATAAGATTAGACATAGTTTTTATTAGGGTTTTAAGCAAGTTCACTTATAAACGTAGTCACTTGCATTAGAATGTTGTTACAAAGTATATTTATACTTGAAGAAAACTATGTATTAATCTAATGAAAATCTTCCTATCATAAAAGAATATATTGAGGCTTATTAGAATTCTGAACCATAAGGATTCGAAGCCCATGGGTGGTTGAATATACACTCTTGGAAGAGTTGTAATTTCTTGGAGTTCTAAGAAATAAACTTGGATAATTCACTCTACAATAAAAATTTTGAATTTATAACATTTGCAATTAGAGGCAAAGAAACAAAATAGTTAAGGCATTTATTTAGAAATTCCATGTTAGCCTAGACTAATGTCACTATTATCTTTGCATTGTGATAGTAAATTTACACTATCACAAGAATACTATAAAATGAAAAATGGTAAGTTTAGATGACATTGACATAGCTATATGGTGGGATTACTCAATTCATGAGTTATCGTGATTAATTGTATGATAAAAAAATAACTTGGTAGATCCCTTGAGTAATGGCACATTAGAAGGGATACAAACAAAACATAGTTATTGAATGAGAAAATAGGGCTATAAAGGAAATGATGAATGCTATGTTGATTAGTTCTGATTTACCTCAGAATTTGTGGGGGCAAGTAATATTTACCACAAATTATATTCTTAACAAGATGCCTCACAAGAAAACTATTAAGACATCTTATGAATTTTGGAAAGGTCGAACACCTTCCTATAAATTCTTAAAAGTTTGGGGATATTCAGCAAAAATGGTGGTTCATATCCCTAAAAAAAATGGGATAGGACCTAAAATAGGCATAAAAAATTTGACAATGTAATGATGTCAAATGGGTTGAGAATTAACAAATGTGACAAGTGTGTATTTTAAAAATATCACAAATGGTCATGTCATTGTATGACATGTATAATGGTAAGTCTTGACATATTCAACATAGACACAATACAGTAAATTAGTTGATCACACATGAAATTATTTCCATTAATTACATAAAGTCAAAAGAAAATATTGTCGATCCATTAACTAAAGGTTTAACTAGAGATCAAGTAAATTGTTTATTGAGGAGAATGAATTTAAAACCTATATCTGAAAAGTTGTCATAATGGCAACCCCACCTAGTAGACTAGAGATCCCAAGATTTAGTTCAAGGGGACAACCAAATTGTATGTGACTTAGTAGTATCACCACGATCACTACGGAGAAAACTTCTCCTACCCACTCCTATGATGAAATAGTGATACTTGTGGGTAAACTATGCTTTTAATAATTCTTATACCTTAGAAATTCAAGTAGAGTATAGCAGGATATTCTTAATAGGAATTATCTATATTAGTGTGAAGTGGTCATTTCTATGAGAATTGTAAGGCTAAATTCTCTAAAACACTCATGAAATCTAAGTATCGTTCAGGACCAAAATTATCACAATCGTGAAAATCAACTGTGTCCAAATTGAAACTGTATGAATTCTATTGTCTTAGTTTACATAAATGGCTGAACAGTTCAAGACATCATATTCACTACTAGTTAGCTAGTAAATCTGATAGTCTTTCACAAAGGAATGTTCAAAGCCACAAGCTATCTCTCCCTATACAACAACTTTCCAAAAGTACTCTCTTTTTATGTTTGCATTTTCATTTGCATTGTTGTAAGTTAATTTCATTCATGTGGGGGATTATTGGAAATGGTTTTGAGTAACCCAGATTTTGACTATGCCTAGATTTGAAATTTAACCATTTCTCATCTTTGAGCCAATATAAAAGTGGCTCCCATAAGTCATTTGAGGTGGGTCCACATGGTTTCGTGTTCACCTCAATGAATAACCCCACTTTGGTTAACTTAGGAAAGTTTGGAGCTTATATATATATATAATAGCCTTAGATATAAAATTGGGCCCCAAGGGGCACCCTAGTTTTGTAGAAGGGGGAGGGCTTAGCCAACATGGGCTAAGCCCAAAACACACACACGCGTGCACCGCATCGAACTAGGTGGACCGGGTTGGGTTAGGTCAATAAGAAAAAATAAAATATTAATTTTTTATTTCTCCCAGAAATGGTTAGACCAATGGGGGTGTGTCTATTCGTCGCGTGTTTTACCCTTTTACCCTTGTGACTATTCCGAACCAAATAGTCACATATATGACCATTAAATCGCATCCTTTGCCACTTTGTCTGTTCCAAACAGACTTAAATGTGGTTGCAAAATTGCATCATTTTACTTTCGTGTTTGTTCGAACATCATAAGTTGTATCCCTATGCCTATTCCGAATAGACATAAATAGTCTATAAATAGATCATCTCTCATTCATTTTAAGCATCCGAAATTTGAATAAATCATAAGAATCATAGTGCGTCATTATCATAGCGTCAGTGTAAGAGAGAGATATAAACACAGTTTGATTTGCCAAGCATGCAGATTGTAGTGATCTTTTTTGTGTGTAGTAGATCATTGTATCTTGAGAAGCAGACGTTCGAGAAGTTTGTAAGCACTAATGCGAGGGGTGAAATTTGTATTAAGGACAGTGTTAAACACTAGCCTTGATCAAATTTTGTTCAGGTTTTTCAATTCATCCAATCAAGTAAGTCGTTCTATTCACTTTATTTTCATGTCTTTTATTTATATGCAATAAATACTTATTTTTTACAGAATCACATATCATATAGATATAGAATAACATAATTATCCTATAAGGAACGCCCTCTTCATATTGTGGATAGGAAGGAACAAATCTTATGTACTAATAATGTTCCACTCATGAAAGTTTTATGGTAATGTCACAATCTCAAAGAGGCAACATGGGAACACGAGGATGTGATTCAATAGAAATATGTAGAGTTATTTACTTTAGGTATACAAATTTCGAAGAAAGTTTTTTTTTAGAGGGATATATTGTAATACCCCTAATGCCTTTTCCCCTTTTTATAGGGGTATTTTTCGGAACTAAAAGAATGAGAAGAAAAATAAAAGGAAAACAAAAGGTTTTTTCAACCCGTTTTGTGAAATGACTTGGGAGAATCGAGAAGGTGCGAGAATGAGGAGAAACCAGAGAAGAAAAGGAAGAAGAAAAGAGGAAGGAGAGAAGAAGAAGAGGGGATTTTGCTAAATCCTTACAACTAAGCTCTTGAAATTTGTAAGTAATCCTACCTTTACCAATTTATAATTGTTTATTTTGAATTAGATTGCAAACCTAGCTCTTTTATGTTGAGTAGCTTAGCCAAATCAAGTAGAGATACCAAGTCTACCTACTCCTACTTGTATATTATATGTTGGTTCATCCTAAACTTATTCTATGATGTCCATGTTTACTTCTACAAATTATAAACCTAATGTATTAATGGAATGCATGCCTATATTTAATAAGAATAATCTCATACATGCTATAGTTGATGCTTGGGTCATTTTGATGTTTGAGGGGGAGTTGAGCATACTATTAAGGTGATATTTTGTGATGTGTGGATAGATTTCTAACTATGTAGATAATTGTATGTTGTATTACTTGATTTAGGTCATATAGAAGCCTATTGGATAGCTTCAAGATGGGGTGTGTTATTCTAAAACTCTGATCTATACTACATACCTATATCATATGAAATGGACTGTTAGCTTTAATGGAATGAATTGAATGTGTATAGAGAGTCCTTTAACTCTATGATAGTACTATATGGTGCAAATTTTACATTGTAAAACATGTTAGTAGTTAAGAGACTTATGTTACAGCAATTACATAATGTTTGACGATTTATTTCACTTGATATGTCACACTTATGATGCAACGCCCTAAAACCAAGATCGCATGGTCTAGTTTCCCAAACATATACCATAACAAGTGTCACCACATACTAAGCACCATATAATAAGACCTTAACCTTTCTTTTATCTTTTCACAATTATCTTTCTCAACTGTAGCAGAATCAATTACATTTTTAAACTTTTGTAGTAAAATCATTAACATAATCTAAATATAAATCCCCATAGTGTTATGTTTATCGCAATAGTAACTAAATATTAAATCTTATTACATCTCATTGGAAATTAAAGCTAAAAACATAAAATAAATAAGTCTTTAGTCTCGCTCAACATCCTCTATCCAACTCAATCTACTCATCACGGACCTCATCATCTACATTTTGTTTTCCTTTGGGTGAGTTTACAACTCAGTAAAGTAAAAACATAAAGTAAACAATATGAAAATATGGCTAAGATAGGCACAAATATCTCGATATTTAAAGTAACGATAAAGACATTATACTTTTACTTGTACTTTACTTGTAACACAGTTCATTAGTTTTCCAACAATTAAAACCATTCAGTTATAGTTTCTTAAAAAATTTATAATAGTCCTATTATATTAGCAATCTTTGTTTTTCATTTCTTAACAATTATATGTCTTTATCTTTTAATATCTTATCATGTGTTTAACAATTTTGATGCTCTAATGGTCAATACTTTGTATTATCTTTTATGATTTCATGTCTTTCTTTTATAGTACAGTATATTATTTTTTTTCGGTTTAATCTTTCATTAAGAGACCCAATCAATATAGGCATCGTATAATCTCGAAGTGGATAGTCACTGACCAAAACTCGCAATGACCGAAGAGTTCAATACAGTCAGTCATTATACAATCTCGAAACGAATAATCACTAACCAAAACTCGTAATGATTAAAGAGTTTGATATAATCATCGTACGATCTTAAAGCAGATAGTTATTAACCCAAAACAACCAAAGGTTTTGATACAGTCCTTATCTATTTTAACCCGACAAGAAGGCCTCGTCAACTTAATCCCTTAACAACAATGTGACCTTATTCAATAGTTTTTACAGATTTTCAATGCTTTTTATTCTTTTTTTACCATCTTTTTTCATCTTTACAATTATCTTTATTAGAATATCAATTTCAAATTGTATACCTTCACAATTTCATATGCTATTATGAAAAGCAAAACAATCTTACATATGCTATTATGAAAAACAAAACAATCTTACATGCCTTCAGGTTTAACAATTTCAAATTTTGTGTATTAAACAATTAACCATTTCATTAATATTATACTTAAGCTTAATAAAGAAGATATTTCATAAACAATTATAAAACAGAGAGTGCCTGGCCAATCTATAGGATTTCTAAGAATTTCAATGCAATAAAATCAATCTTAACATCTTAGACATTATCTTTATTTTTACAGAATTTTCTTTCATCTTCAAGTTCTCATCTCTTCAATTTTCTTTCCAATTCTTTCCATAGAATTTTATAACTTCTTAAACATATTGCAGATCTTAAAACATTACTTAAAATCCTTAAAAAACATTTTTTCCATTAAACTCAAACAATAGATTAATTTTAGACCAACAACTTGAAACCGGTAAAAATCCAACCTTTGAAAATCAATGGAAACCAATTTTTGAGTTAAATCTAAGAACCGAGTTGAAAAAAATTGCAAAGTTTAAGCATTTACTTACTAATCCAATAAATATCTTGAATCGATTTGGTGCTAGAAGTCTCTCCTACAAAAATCCCCAATTTCTTTTCTAAAACCTTACTTTCTTCCCAAAATCCCTTTTTTCTCTTCCTTCCTTGATTCTAATGGGTTTCTAGGGTTTGTAGTTTAAATTTAGGTCATTCTTATAGAGATAGGAGGTGTCCAAGTCAAAATGAAAAAAAATTTCATTCAAAATTTACAAAAAAAAAACACGATTTTTGTATTTAATCATGATTTAATACTTTTTAAGTTATTATGATTTTACCATTGGACTAAAACAGCTCTAACTTTCTCCGTAGGAATTTTTTTTTTTTTCAAACCGTTTGTTGCATTGGACTCTAGACATCAATACATGTTTTTTGGTATATTTCTCATAATAAAATTATTACGTCCATTATTTTTCATCCAATTTCAAAGTTTTGTGTTTTTAGGTCTATAATTTTATCATAAAAACATAAAAATAATGAAAATGCATAAGAAAAATCTTGGGTATTACATTGCAATCACAATAGGATTGCACTAAGGGTTAGCATTGAGTCCATACCATTTTTCTTTAGTTATGGATGAGCGGACTAGGAGCATATAAGAGGAAGTGTCATGGTATATGCTATTTGTTGATGATGTTGTGTTGATTGATGAGACTAGAGCGGGGGTAAAGGTCAAGTTAGAACTATCGAGGGATGTTTTAGAATCAAATGGTTTTGAGATAAGCCAGACTAAAACAGAATATATGGAATGCAAGTTTAGCCAAAATAGGAGTAGAAATGAGGGAGTAGTTAGAATTGATAAC
>JAOXJP010036496.1:0-16588 GCA_025762735.1 Platanus orientalis
AAAAATAATAAATAGAAATCCAACAGTGTTGAAACCTTCAATGACTGACAGTGGTTTATGAGGTTATAGTAAAAGGATATCAGGTTGTGTGAGTCGTGTGAGTTATTCCAAAAAATGGGTACATATGAGCTCTTTTGAGAAATGGGTACACACAAATTCAATGAAAACATCATAGATGGAGCAAATTTGTTCTCCTAGACTTTGAATTGCGCAACCATAGTAAATAGAAGAACATATCTCCTTCTTCCATGTCTTCGTCTTAAAGCATTTTACACAATAGTTATGAAAAGGGAAGTTTACCTCTATTATACACCCTGCAAATTCAACAGCTAAGTATAAGTTAGAAATAAGCATCAAGCATATATAGGGGGTAAAGAAAGCATTAAAAATTCTGCAATAAAACTAGAAAATCTGTAACAAAACAACTTTTTTTTTCTAGATATTCTGCCAGGGACATCCCCTACCGTGAGATAGACAAGGCACCAGCAAGGTTTTTCTTGTATTTTGGAAAAAAAAATTTCGTGCAAAATTCATCTCTAATAAGCATGAAAGTCCTTCGTTCGAATGTTGAACAGAGAAAATCAGAGCACACAAATTTTATCAACTATTCTATGAGCATCAGAATCTCATAGAATATACACCTCCCTACGTATTTTTCCCCTATTCAGCAACAAATGATCAAATCACCACAAGAACGACACTTAGAAAGAAAGAAAAAACAAATTATAAGCTTATGAAAAAATGAATCTGTACACCAATCAAAATCCAAAATATGGGCAAAGGTCTCGTATTCTTTCTATAAATCCAAATCTAATAATAAAGAAAACATTTTCTGTAACAGATGGAGAAGTTAATCGAAGGCGAAAGATAAGAGTAACATACTTCTCGCCATGGAAAACTCTTCTGGATGACCTTACGTTTCGACGTAAATGAACAGTGAAAACAACAACCTAGGGTTTGGGGGTTTGGTGTTCAACGCCAAAGAAAGCTCAGATTAGGGAAGGGGGTGTAAGCACCTGAGAAGCGAAGCTCGTCTTATATTCATATATGGCAAGGGTTTTTCGCCGGCATCACTAGGGGCCAAAATAGTCTCCCGTAGAAGTGTTCTCTTGTCGACGGTGAACAAGAAGACATCGGCAAATCAGCCACCGGCGAGGTTAAGGGGAACCACCATGCCAATGGCCAGCCGGGTGGGGACTGGCCGAATTCAAACATGATTTAGGGCTTTTTGCCTTCCAGTTTGGGGATTATTTAGTGTCGAGGTGAAGAACGTGGGACCCACTAGCTAACCGTGGTTTCAAAACCACGGTTTCATGAAACCACGGTTTCGCTCCCTTACGTGTCAAACGAAGCTGATTCTGTATGAATTCCGCATACGATTTTTCCGCATACAATCCGCTCCGCTCTCCTTATTGTAGTTTATGCAATGAAGCTGTCAAAACCACTAAATATTGTCTCATATATTTTTTGTATCCTTATTGTAGTTTATGCAATGAAGCTGTCAAAACCGCTAAATATTGTCTCATATATTTTTTGTAATATCATTTCAAAAATTTGGGTTGCTTCTCATTTATCTATTAGGACTGAGCATAATGATAATGTTTCCTTTGCTATGTGGTTTATAAAGTGGTCAATATTGAATCTAATTCTAAATCTGATAAGATTGAAACCATTTCCTTTATTTCTATTTTGATTTGGAATTTGTGGAAAACTAGAAATGCCTACTAGTTTGATAAAAAAAAGCTTGATTATATCTAATATCGTATTGGCTTATTGGAGGCTTCTAACTGAATCTAGAGCAATTGTTGAGAACTTAAAGAAGATGATGGAGTGGTGCCAACTTCTTTTTGAACTCCCCACAATTGACTGTATGAAGATTAATTTTAATGCTACTTTTATCCCTCACTCTTAGTTTTCAAGTTTAGGCATCATTGCTTGTGATGAGGAGGTGCATTTTTGTATGTTTTGTATCGACCTAGGGTGAAGGGTATTGTCTTAGAAGGTGATTGGGCAAATGCTATAAATGCTCCTAAGAGCAATTTAAAATGTTGTGATTGGACTATTAAATGTATTATTCAGGATTGTAAACTCTTAGTTGATAGGTTTAGTAGTCCTAGGTGTAGGGAACTACTAATTCCCCTGCCCACCGATGAGGATTTTATATGGTGACCCATAACCTGCACCGCGTCCGTTGATGGTCAAGCGGGTGAAAACATCAGCGCCAAAAAGTGGTTTTCACTTTTTTGGGAGAGTGTGAAAACACTTCTGACACTGATGTTGCCCCCCATTGACCTAGGCGTTTGCATACGCCGAGCGTAGAAAAGCCTCACCGCCTGCCCACTTATTGGCCTTGTTGGTTTCTAACTTGGATAAGGTGGAGTGGAACCCCCCTCTCCCAATGGATATTGGAGCCATTGCTTGGCTATTGTAATTAGTTTGGACGCTGTCCTGAACTGATTTTATCTGCTTTATGTATTCATATTTACCAAAAAAAGAAAGAAAAAAGCACATATTAGAGGAGATTCGATATTTTGAATCTCATCCAATGTTTACCTTTAAAGGTGGGCCATAGTTACTTACATCGTCTGCCAACGTGGTAAGAGGCCAAATTGATTACAACGAGAAGTTGGATCCTCGGTGAAACTAAGGAAACGTTAGCAATTTCCAACGCTCCCTCCATACTTGAGAGCTTAGTTTTGAAAACCAGACCGGTCGGATGATTCAACCCGGTTGAACTGAATCAACACCCTAAACGGTTATGTAAAAGCTCAAAACTGTAATCTCCCAAAACCAGCATAAAATTGGCAAAAAGCAATGAAAACCGACCATTTTTTTTCAAACCCGGTTTTAATATAACCAACCGATTTTATAATTTTTAGAAAATTAAGAAGAAAAATTAGAAATGTGCTTTTCAAATTCCAATTGCACTTTCAATGAATTGTTCTTATTTTTTCGTATTTTATTATATTTGTTGGTATGTCTAAAAATTAAAAACCCCGTCATAAGCCTTCTAATACATTATGACTTTTTTATTTTTTGGTATTTTATTACATTTTCCTTATGTGAAGTGAGCCACAGTTAGACCATGTAAACCGATGGTTGAATCTGGTTGAACTTGAACCACCCACCTTACTGGTTTGATGATCGGTCCAGTTCTCAAAACTATGCTTGAGAGAACTGTTTTGGTTCTGTATTTTAAAATGGAGACAATCTAGAACAGAATTTGTTTCTTTTCAACAATTGTGTAGGATTTGGTAATACTGGGATGAAATCACCTGTGACACCCCCTTGTGAGCCACCCATGAGGCAAGACGCAAGGGGGGTGGGGCCCACATCCAAGAGTGAATGGGCCCCAGCCCCCTTGTTTCTTGCCTCATGGGGTGGCTCACAAGGGGGTGTCGCAGAGGACATCCCCCAGTAATACCACTTGAGGTCACTGTCAAAAAGTGAAAAACATCCCCCAAGAAGTCTAAGTCAATTTTTTGTGCTGATGTGTTAATGCCTAAGGTAGGTAACAATAGCCCATGTTACGTGAAGGGGAATGATTGCTTGTGTGGACACAGGCCTATGTAGGTGTACTATTGATTGACACATGATGTCTTTGACTTTAGTGTCTTTCTCCTTTTTCCCTCTTTTTTTTTTTTTTTTCAAACACTTACCTTGCACCATATCCTATGTGCCAAGGAAAAAGTGAGCTGCCGTGAGCCAAAACACAAAGGGGATGGTGTCTCAACTCATGGCAGCTCACTTTTTCCTGGTGCAGAGGATATGAGTCCCCCAAAGCACATCATGTGTCAGCTCCCTCAAGATTTGGTACCGAATGAGCAAGGTCCAAATAGCATGGATGGACGGACATATCAGTGCCAAGGAGGCTGCCTGATATCGTCTGTGATGCCCCCCTCTGCGATGTGCGAGGGCTGAGACAGAGGGGGGAATCAAATCGCTTTTGGAGATGTCACTTCACCCCCAAAAAGTGAATTGATTCCCCCTTCTATCTGGGCCCCCAAGCGTAGCAGAGGGGGGGGCAACGCAGATGATTTTACCCCATGAAAGCCGGCTGATGTATTCACCCCTGATGCTGTTTGGACCTTGTTCGTTCACGAAGTGTTCGTGCCAAATCCCAAACAGTGTCAGTTTATAATTTTCCATAAACGCTACAGATACTTAGTCATCACAGATACTTTTGACAACCATTCTTCTGTGAATCAATTGATTGGTGTTTGGGTAATTCAAGAAACAGGTTGGGCTACCCAGACTTTCAAGAGAACATGGGTTGGTTGATTTGTTCATGCCTGAGCACCGAAAACGATATTCTAAATCCCACCCCAAACACCCCCCGCCCAACATACACGTGTTATCTTAGAATTCACCTAGACAGTACAAGACTTTTCATCACAGAACATTTGCTTGGCTTTTTATTTTTCAAAACCCCAAGTAGGAAGTAGGGTTTTTGAACTCATTTATTCGCACGCACCCAGTGACGCTCGCGAACACCAGGCGAGCAGAAAGAAGATGGTCCGTCTCCAAACCATCTTCCTTCAGCAGCGTCGTCTTCGTCACCTATCAAAAGCCACTCTGTACGTCCGTTTCGCTCACTTCAAAACCCGTAAACCCTCACCTGCCCCCGCTCCTCCGACACCCCCGAAACCTCCTCAAAAACCAGTTTCCTTCACCCATCACGACGAAACCTGGCAGGACCCCTACAGCTGGATGTCGAACCTTAGCGACAAGGTGGCCATGCGCCACATGGACGTTTGCATGGAGCAAGAAGAGAAGTATACCGAAGCCGTCATGGCCGACTCCGATCGCCTCCAGCGCAAACTCCAATCCGAAATGGCCAGCCGCATGGCCTCCCACCTCTCCACCCCGCCCGTCCGTTGGGGCCCCTGGTATGTTTCTCCCCCTTGCCTTCCTTACCCCTAACCCTCACGAGCCTCGTTTCAATTTTTGATCTTCAGAACCTGAACCGGTTTTACCCTGTCAAAGCGGACGTTCGTCGTCGCAGGTTGTACTACAGGCGTGTCGAAGAAGGGAAGCAGTATCCTGTGCTGTGTAGGAGGTTGGCAAGCTTAAATCAAGAGTTCATTTCGTATAATTCCCCTTCTGCAGGGTTTGATTTCACTTCTGGGAGGCGGATTGAGCAGAAGCTTCTTGATTACAATCAAGAGGCCGAGAGATTTGGAGGTAATGGAGTTGTACTTTGTTGTGAAAAAGGAAAAAAAAATGAAAGAAAAAAGAAATCTTGATTGTGATTTCTATTTTGTTTATCTATTTGGTTGTTGATTTTCACAGGTTATGCTTATGAAGAGCTCTCGGAAGTGTCCCCGGATCACCGATTTCTTGCATACACTATGTATGATAAGGATAATGATTTTTTTAGGTTATCCGTTAGGGATTTAACTTCCGGTTCGCTATGTAGTAAGCCTCAGGTGGATCGGGTTGCAAATTTGGCTTGGGCAAAAGACGGGCAGGCTTTGCTCTATACTGTAACCGACAACAATAAGAGGCCATATAGGTTGGTTGATTCACAAGTTTGTTCTTTTCTTTTTTAAAAAGTAATCTTCAGTTGTTTTCTGTTTCTTTGGGCATATTGTAGTTTATGTATTAAAGTTTGTTTATCTACTGTTAGGATATTCTGCAGCATGCTTGGATCCAGTGAAGATGATGTTTTGCTTTTAGAAGAATCAGATGAGACTGTTTATGTTAATATAAGACACACTAAAGATTTCCGATTCGTCGCTGTAAATACCTTCTCAAACAACTTTTCTAAGGTTGCACATCTCTCCAATTTGGATTTTTTGATCCTCATTTCATATCCATTCTATGCTGCAAATCCCAGCTAATTTTTTGCTAGTTGTGGCACATCATTTTTATGTTTATTTTATTTTTTGTAGGTTTTCTTAATAAATGCAGCGGATCCTTTTTCTGGTTTGACATTAGTGTGGGAATGTGAAGCACAAGCCCACTGCATTGCTGAACATCATAAAGGATACCTTTACTTATTTACAGATGCTGCAAAAGATGGCCAAGTTGTTGATTCCCATTATCTGCTACGTTGTCTTGTTGAAGCTTCTGGTTCCAGAACTTGGGAGGTTAGCTCATTAGATTTCTCCTTTACAAAAACAATAACCATATACATATATATATATATATATTTTGGAGAGATAAACGAGCGAACTTTATTCAAGAACAGAAAGAGAAACACACAAACAAACAAGAAGAAAACCCTCATCAAGGATATGAAAGGACAATAAAAAAACAAACCAAAAACACCAAACAAAAGACCAGACGCTACAACTCCTCAATCCAAACAGAATACCACTCCCTCTCGTCGAACTCCTCTCGGATGGAAATCCAATCAAACAACAAATGGTAAATAAGAAGGAAATCTCTTTCTGTGCTCTGGAGGTACCCTCAAACATTCTAGAATTTCTTTCCTTCCAAAGACCCTAATAGATGGTCCTCGGCAAGAAATATCAAATGGTAGCAGACAAATCAACAAGACCTCGAATCTGCCAACCCGCAATTAAATCGTAAAAATAGGAGGGAAATGGTCAAGTGATGTTAAGAGCAGAGAGAAAGGAACCTCAAACTTGGTGAGCCAAAGTACAATGAGCAAATAGGTGATCCACTGTCTTTGCTTCCCGCAAACACAAAACACATCTATTAGCCAAATTCTAACTCTTATTTTGAAGATGATCAAAGGTGAGAATTTTATCCAGGACAATCGTCCAAATGAAAAACAAAACCTTAGAAGGAATACCCGGAATCCAAATGTTTCTAGCAGGAAAAACCATGTTACAGTGCCCAACCATCTCAAGATAAAAAGATTTTGAAAGTAAATTTACCATGCTTTGTAAGATTTCAGGCTAACCCATTCGCCTGATTCGGATCAGGACGAATTCTTTCTAGCAAATCCAACAATCTAATCAACTCCTCAAACTCCCAGTCATTCAAATCCCTACGAAATCTAGGCAACCAAACATTTCCCTTAAAATCAAAAGAGTCAGCCACAGAAACTCTAGAATCGATTGCTACCAAAGAGAGAGATCTAAAAACAATATTCAAAGGAACCTCACCCACCCATCTATCCGTCCAAAAACAACCATCACTACCGGACCCTGCTTTAAAGCTAACTAGATTCAAAAAACAATCTCTTAATTTCATAATAGATTTCCAAAGACCGCACCCATGCCTACACCGAATTCTCCTAGTCTCCCAATTGGAGGCCAAGCCAAATCGAGTAATCACCACCCGATGCCAAAGACTATCCTTTTCAATCCCAAATCTCCACAACCATTTAACAAGCAAAGCCTTGTTATAGTCCCTAATTGATCTCAACCCTAGACCCCCGTCACACCTGGGCTTACAGATGGATTTCCAATCTACCAGATGATACTTGTGAGAATCCACTTCATCATTCCAAAGAAATTTGTGGAAAAGAACTTCGATTCTAACAGGTACCAACCCCGGGATAGGAAACATGGAAAGATAATAGTTTGGGATGGATGCCAAGGTGGTCTTAAGCAAAATCAAACGACCGCCTTTCGACAGGAGCTTAGCTTTCCACGACTTCGGCCTCCAGGTAATTCTCTCAACAATCGGATTCCACACCTCTTTCGATTTGAACTTCGTACCCAAAGATAAACCAAGATAAGAAGTCGGGAGAGTGCTTTTTTTAATCCAAGCCAAACTATCGATATTCGGCACCACTCCAACATCTCACTCTTCCCCAAATTGATACTAAGACCTGACATAACCTCAAAACCACACAAGATACATCTCAGGTAATCAATCTGGACCTCGTTCGCATTACAGAAAATCATAGTGTCATCCGCAAACTGTAAATGGGATATACTATAGCTCCCATCCGCCACCCGAAAACCTGAAATGAGAACCCCCTCAGCCTTCTTGATCATTTTACTCAAAACTTCCGAAACCATGATAAATGATAAAGGGGAGAGAGGATCCCCTTGCCGCAAACCTCTAGAGGTTCTAAAAACACCGGCAGACCAACCATTAACAAGAACATAAATTTTGACAGACCTAATGCAAAAAAACGTCAAACTCCTCCATTTTGGCCCAAAACCCATCATTTCCATAATATAGTCTAAAAAATCCCAATTCACATGATCATAGGCCTTCTCTAAATCTAATTTACAAATGACCCCACAACACCCAGAAAACCTACGATCTTCAATACACTTATTTGTAATTAACACACTATCAAGGATTTGTCTTCCTTCAATGAACGCACTTTGAGCGTTATCAACAATACCTTTCATGACTAACTTCAGCCTAGATGTCAATGTTTTGGATATGATCTTATAAACGCTACTCAATAAACTAGTCGGCCGATAATCCTTAAGATTCTTAGCATCATGCTTCTTGGGAATCAAAGTAATGAAAGTATTATTCAAATGTTTATAAAATTCTTCTGAAATATAGAATTCCTCAAACACCTTCATTAATTTAGATTTAACAATATGCCAACACTTTTGAAAGAAAGAAATTGAAAAGCCATCCGGCCCCGACGCTTTATCACCTTTCATAGAAAAGAGGACTTTCCAAACCTCATTTTCCAAAAAAGGTTTCTCAAGCATCTTCCTCTCAATATCAAAGATCCGCTGAAAATCCATCCCATCCAACCTAGGCCTAACATCTTGGTCTTCCTTATACAATCTTTGGTAGAAGTCTTCTACTTTTCTTCTTATTTCTCCTTGGTCCTGCGACCATCTACCATTAATAGATAAACCAAACATACCATTAGAATTTCTTCGATGGGAGGCCACTTTATAGAAAAGTTTTGTATTCCTATCACCTTCCTTCAGCCAAGAAATTCTCGATTGCTGCCTCCAAAAGGTTTCCTCTTTGATGGATAGGAGAAGGAATTCCCTCTTCATACACTCTCTCTCATCCCTCTCTTGGGTAGACAACATTCCTCTATCTTCCACTAAATCCAACTCTTTAATTCTTCTACGTGATTCCTCTAATTTTCCTTTAAAAGAGTCTCCCGAGTTTTTATTCCAAGCTTTCAATTTGACTTTCAAAGCTTTTAATTTAAGGGTAAAGATTCTACTAGGACTACTAGAATACTCTTCATTGTTCCACACCATCTCCACCACCTCCATAAAATCCTCCTCAAGGAACCACATCTCTTCGAACCTAAAGGGGAAAGGTCCCCCTAGGCGAAGTTTGCACTCCAACATGATAGGATAATGGTCCGATGTTACTCTAGGGAGGGCGACTTGTAAGCAATCCAGGAATACATCCTCCCAATCACCACAAAAGAGAAACTGGTCGAGTTTGCTCATGGAAACCAGACTTTGAAAATTAGACCAAGTAAAAGTAGCCCCCTTGAACAGCCCACCCAAAAGATGCCATCTATCAATAAATGCACCAAACTTTCTCATAGTAGCATCCCATCTACTACCAACATTCATTTCCCCCGAGAATCTAACCAAATTGAAATCCCCTCCAATACACCACGGGAGATCCCAACGAGCCTTAATGTCATCTAGTTCCCCTAAAAAAGAGTCAACTTCAACACCAAGAACAGGGCCATAAACCCCCACAAACACCCATTCCACTGCCGACCATTTAAGACGGCATCTGATTGCAATTGAGAAGGCCCCAATTTCATGTTCCAAAACCTCAACCCTGTTTACATCCCAAACCATAAGAATACCCCCAGAAGCCCCCTAAGATGGAAGAACCAACCAATTACCAGGCCTCAAACCCCACACCTCCTTAACCAAAGCATCACTCATAGACTGAATTTTAGACTCCTGTAAGCAAAGAATAACCAGGAAAGCACAAGCTATACTTTGTTTGATAACCGCTTTCTTAGCTCTATTTCCCATCCCTCTCACATTCCAAGAAATAATTTTTAAATCCATCAAATACACTTCAGAATTCCTTTGCTGTATCTTAAACCTTCTTTCACGAGATCCACCCAACTTAGCCTCATAATTGATTGTACTTTCCAATTTCTTCAGCTCACTTCTCAATTTCTTAGCAATTAGCGAGTTGGGCTCCACCAAATCTCCCCCTAAACCCCTTCTACTCTCAATACGTCTAAACAAGTCCACCACTTCCTTCTCAAGACCCTCAAAAGACAACCCCAAAAAAGATCCGAATTCCCCAAGCTTTTTAATCACCCATTCAGACAACAAGTCCTCATTTCTATTAGCTACCCCCTCAAGAAAACGACAATTATCCCCCCAACCATTCCTCTCTGGAGTGCATAGACCTGACAATTCACCAAGCCAAGCCTCCCTCTCCCTCAAATCAATAGGTTCAACATTCAAGATCTCCGCCTCCACAATGACAAGTTGATTATTAGACTCACACAGAGGCAAACCACCATTAGCACTAAAAACATTTGGATCCAAGGCATTAGAGACAGGGCCCTGGATAAACTTCCCCGCCCTCCCCGGAATGACATGTTTCCTGCAATCATTAAAAGGAGCAAAAAAAGAGGGCGCATGGAATTTAGAAAACACATTGCTATTAACAAAAGAGCTAACCTGATGATAAGCCCGAGCACCTGGATTGCCTATTTGCTCTTGAGCAGCCCTTGCCAGGATGAGATTACCTTTCCCCACTGACCTCAACATCGGATAACCCTTATTCCCCATTCCACAAACAAAGTTGCTTGGATTGAGAGAAACCAGAGCAGACGGATGCATTTGTCCCAATATAGATCGCCCTGCCAGGAGTTTCTAAGGAACCAAGGATAGGTTAGAAGATCCTTCCTCAATTGGAGTCCCCCGATTAGCGGAAGGATCAGAAGAAACAATAACCATATTTCACTATGCCATTCATATATAGGTTCTAGATAATGGCTCCTACATGTTCTACCATTTTTATATCCAAGGTGATTTGTAACAGAGGAAATGTCTGTGCCTTATTACAGTGTTCTTTTTTAGTATTTAATATCTTTTACTTGATATGTTATTTCTCTTTATGATTCTTTGTGTTCTCTTTTTTTTTTTTTATAAAAATATTTATTTATTTATTTTTTATACAGAGTGTGTTTATTGATGAGGTAGACTCTGTTATTGAGGATGTTGATTTCAACGATACACACTTGGTACTCATTTTAAGGGAGGGCCGAACATTTAGAATTTGTTCAGTTACTCTACCTTTGCCTAGTGGGAAGGTAAGCATATATTTATGTGATCTATTTTGGCACTTGTGTTTTTCTTTGTTGACAATTGTAAGTCTTAATCAGTGTCATGAGATTCTATATTGGTTGCGAGGTCACATTCTTAATCTGGTGTAGTTGATAATGATAACCTGCTTGTAGTTACTTATGTCTCCATATCAAATATCTGATGGATTCATGAGTATTGAGCAGGGAATATTTAAAATTCGGGTGGTTATCCAGTCAAAAAGGGGCAGTCCCAGTGCATGAGGCTCCTGCCACTGTGGGGTCTGGGGTGGTTATCCAGTCAGTATCTTGTTATGTGACATATTCCTTATTACCTTCCACAGCATCATAGTGGAAATGGAATGGTTTTTTTGGCAGGCAAGAATCTAATTTTCATGCTGGTGACACTGAAAGTTTGAGGATGCCAGCTTGGTAAGTTGGTACAGTCTGTCAATGTTGATACTATCGAAATGGGTTCAAGAGCCTTCTTCTCCTAGTACGCATTATTTACTATCCCTTCTTTCCTCCCGCCCGAAAATGTAAAACAGAATAATTACTATGGTGGTAGCCTGGTATGTAATGCTTTAACACATCAATCTTGTATTGCTATGTGCTTTTCTGAAAATGGTATCACTCAATCAACCAAACACTACCTTTTTTTTTATCGATAAACACTACTTACAAATGTGATAATTTACATGCTTATTTTTACAATGGTAACAAGACAGAAAAATACCAAGGTCCTGGTTCTGTGGCTAACCAAATTCTAAAAGTGAGCCATGATTCTACTAGAAGTCTGGAATACCAATAATATTCCACCATCCCTAGTTATGGTCCAATTTCAATAAGGTTCTTGGTGGTCATGAATCAAATATTGCAAATTTTCTTTTTTGTTAACCAGGGATTTTTAGAGATGGAAGAGAAAGTTAAACAAATTTCTTATTTGTTTTTGTTTGTGCTTGCATTCCAACAAAATAGAAGCCAAGCTCCTTTGCACTGAAGGTTTTTTTTATTTTGTTTAAAGATCCTCACTGTTTAATGGAGTTTACCAAGGACTTCACTATTCAGTACATGTATTTACCCCATTACTATTTTTAACCCGTACTAAACTTCACAGAAATGTGAATAGTTACAAGATTGTATGAATACATCTGCTAGCATCTTCCTTGGTTGTCTTTACAAAGATCACCAGGTCATGGTAAAGGATAAATTATATACTTTCTTTTGATAAGTAAAGGACAATTATATCGTTGATCTTGCTAGCTTATTAGGGTGCATGGTGGCATACCTTTCAATGTCTTATCAAGAATTATTTTTGAGGGTATCTTATAAGCAGAAAAGGAATTTGGAATGTGGTGGTGAGGGGATTCACAGGTGGAAGAGCTCTACTTATCAAACAGAAGGATGTTGACCCCTTTGAAAACATCCTTTGGCAATCATTCTGGTTTACTTTTTCTCATTACTAGTGGTTCCAACTTCTATGGCTAGAAGGAAATAGCAGCTTCAATGTGATTTTCTGTGCTAAGAGAAAATGGTGGCATTGGTTTTCATTTTATCTTTCTCACTAATAAGGCGCTCATCAGAAAATGGCTGTGGAGGTTTGGGGTGGAAGATGGTTCTATGTGGAAGATACTCATTGCAGCCAAAATTTGGGCCTTTCAATGAATGATGGCCATTTACATTTTGGCTTTGGATAAAAAGGCGAAAGTATCTGATCATGTCAGTTGGAGTCAGGGTGTGAGTGTGGCATATTTTCAGGAGACATTTAAATGATTGGGAAATTGGTCCCCCTAGCTAGCCTTCTATCCAAATTTGTTTTTAATGAATAACTGAATAACCTTTTCTCTGTTCTGGAAGGACTCTGTGTAGACCCAGAGGTAGGGGACTGCCAGATTTGGTTAGAGACACCCTAGTGATAGTTTCTTGGTTAGATCCTGTTTTGTCTTGGTTTATTATTTTTATAATAATAGGGAAAATTGTTTGGACCTGAGCAATCCCTAGTAAGGTTCAATTTTTTTCTTGGATGATGGATTTGAAAAGTTTTAAGAGTAAACAGCTTGATTAGAAGAAGTCTCTACCTGGCTAATGTTTGTCATTTGTGTATGAGACAGGAGGCTGTCATTCACCTCTTCATCCAATGTTCTTTCCTGCTGGAGATATGTAATCTTGTTGCTGACTTTGAAAACTAATCCTTAAATATTAGAGGAAAAACTTTATGATTGTTGATTCATTTGGTTGGAAAGTAACAATCATGTGTTTCAAAATTGTTCAGAGCCATTAGAGGAAAAAGTTTATTGTTATTGATTCCGGTGGTCGTTTCATGATCCATTAGGTTGGAAAGGAACAGTCGTGTGTTTCAGAATTGTTCAGAGCCATTTCATAGTCCTTGTAATAAGGGTCAAGGAGGTCTTTTTTCCAGGGTTAAACATCGTAAGGCCTTTGGGTGCATTGAGAGGATGCCTTTTGGAATTAGGAAGGTTTACTTGGGGTTTAGGTTCTGCCTGTTTTGCTTTTTTGTCTCTCTTGATAGCTTTGGTATAGCTTGTGCTGTTTTGTATATATATATATAAATATAGATATGAACACAGCAGTGCTTAAAATTAAGCTGCAGGAATGGATTATGTAAAATCAAAGCTGTAAATAATATCATTAGAAGTATTTTTTAAGGGCCTTTTTTGTTCTTAGCTAAAATCTGGGCTGCCATGCTCAAGCAACAGTTAAAGTAATCAGAAGCATGCTATCAAATGTCTCGAAATGTTAAAGTAATCGGAAGCATGGTATCAAATGTCTCAAAATGTCATTTTTTTTTTGTGAATAACCATATTTTATTGCAAGAGAGAAAGAAATAAAGGGATACAACAAACAACAACAAAAAGATACAATACAAACTATCCGATACTACATCAAATCAGCCCCATTCTGGATAACTATTGCCCTTAAAAGCTTCTGGTTGGTCCCTTCCCCATTTTGCAAGCGGATCAGCTTCCCCAGTTTGACTTTTGGGAATGTGAGACAGGACAATATCCATTTCTTTTACAATAGCCCGGATCTCATAAATAAAATGCTTCCACATCCAAGCCCCATCACCAGAACCAAGAGCCCATGAGATTACCACCTCTGAATCTCCTTCGACTAGATAATCATGTCGACCCAATTTCTTGATCTCCCTTAAACCATATAATAGGCTTAACAGCTCCGCTCTAGTCGAGTCCCCTTCTCCCAATGGGCCACATATAATTACTACTACTTGACCACTTTCATCTTGAATAATGCCCCTAAACCCTCTCGGGCCTGGGTTCCCCTTTGCTGATCCGTCAAAATTCAATTTCAACTTCCCTCTTGGTGGTGGAATCCATGCTAAACATATAATGTGTTGTTTGGAACTAGTTGGCATAATCGCAATTGTCCAATCGCATATGAAGTGGTTAAGTGACGTGGCGTGGAATTCAGTAGATATCAACATCCATGATCTCACTTCCCTAATGATACCATCCAAAACTAACCCATTCTCCTTTTTTGCATCTTTAAAAATCCTCGTATTTCTCTCCTTCCAAATCCCCCACATAGCCCCTAAAGCTATTGCATCCAGAAAAAGTTTTCTTTTTTTCCCCCTTATATCTCCAACATTTTCCCATGATAATAAGAATCCCCTAATCGATTCGGGCATAACCCAATGCACATTCAGACCACCAAACAAGTGTACCCAAATTCTCTTTGCATATTTGCAATGAAGGAATAAATGGTTGCATGACTCCCCCTCCAATCCATACATAACACACATATTAGGGGAAAGGCACATGTAAGGGGGTCATCTTTGAAGAATATCCATTGTATTCAATCGATCACAACATGCTAGCCAGGAGAAAGCACATACTCTTGGGGGAGTCAACGTTTTCCAAATATTTTGGACAGGTATTGGATATTGTAGTTGATTTTCAGCACTAAGAATAGAACAAAAAGATTTGACTGAGAATTCCCATAGGACGTTGGACACCATACCCGGACATCATTATCATAAGGTGAGATATGCACCTCTTCCAAGACTTTTGTCAAACTCCCACCATTGGAATCTCTCTCTCCAAGAGCTCTCTTGAAAAATTCAAGTTCCATGACACCCAAGTAGAGGAATAATATAGAATGTCTTGAACATAGGCACTTTTTTGGGAAGACAACCTATACAACCTAGGATATGACTTGGCAAGAGTGACATCTCCCCACCATAGGTCTTTCCAAAAATGAATGCGGTTTCCGCATCCTACTACAAAACGAGTATGAGAGAAGAATTGCGGTGCAATTTGAACACTATTTTTCCACATTAAAGAGTGAGAGTGGGGAAGAATTTGGCATATATCCCAACCGTTTTCATCGGTGCCATACCTATTCACAATGATGGATTGGCATAAGGAATGTTGCTCCTCTATGAATCTCCACAACCATTTCCCCAACAAAGCTTGATTCTTTTATTTCAATTTCCCAATTCCCAGTCCCCCATTCTCCTTGGACTTTGTCACATCTTCCCACTTCATGAGATGATCGTTCCTTTCTCTACCTCCTTCCCGCAAGAAGTCCCTTTTACATTTCTCCACAATCATAGCCACTTTGTGTGGCATTTTGAATACAAACATATGCTAAATTGGGATGTTGCTCAGAGCGGCTTTGATTAATGTAATTCTTCCACCCATTGAAATATATTGCTTCTTCCAACAAGCAATCTTCTTCGACACCTTCTCAACTACCGGGTTCCAAAACGACAAGGCTTTAGACTAACCACGCAATGGTACCCCTAAGTATTTGATTGGCCTTGCTTCTACCTTACAACCAATCAATTCTGCCAGGTTTCTCACACTTTGCTCCTGTATATTAATTCCAACCAAGCACGATTTGGACATATTTACTTTTAACCTCAAAATAAGCTTAAATATCCTTAAGCAGTTCTCCATGTTTTTAATGTTTCTTTCATTTGCCTCTAAGAATGAAATCGTATCATCCGCAAACTGTAAATGCGACACTGATAGGCTTTCATTACCCACTTTAAAACCTTGTCATAGATTTTCCCTTTTAGCCCTTAAAAATATAGCCTTCAGCCCATCAACTACAAGAGAAAAAAGGAGAGGAGATAAAGGGTCTCCCTGTCTCAAACCTCGAGATGAAGAAAAAAAGCCTTTTGGGGTTCCATTGAACATGATTGAGAAGAACGGCCGTTGCACACATCCTTTCATCCACTTCACCCATCTTTCACCAAAGCCTTTTACCTCAAATACCCAAAATAGGAATTCCCAATCGACCTTGTTGTAGGCCTTTTCAAAATCGATGTCTCCCAACATATGTCCATGTCTACCAAGACCGACACGGCATATTCCTATACTGACACGAAACATTAAGTATGTTATAAAACTTTAATTTTCAGTTGACATGATGTACAATGTCGACGTG
>JAOXJP010036507.1:0-16587 GCA_025762735.1 Platanus orientalis
GTAAGACCCTTCCTTCTATCTCTTCTTTCTCTCTCCTTCTAATCATCTCTCTTTCTTTCTTTCTCTCTTCTTTCTTGATCTTGATTAATAATCTTCTTGTTTTCTTGATCTAAGCTGTTGAATTATGTTATTATCATGCTTATTCTTGAATCTTTAATTAAATGATTCATCCAAGTTCAATCTTGAATCAATTCTTGATTGGATCTAGCTCTTAAAATTTGTAAACAGAAATTTTACATCTTTTTCCTCACTTTCTTTCATCAAAAAACTTCCAGAATCACTTTCCTGAATACTAAACCTATTTCCCTACCTATTTAACCCATTGGCCACCCAAGACACCAATCCCCTTGCTGTTTTCTTTTCAAGAAAGCACTAGAAAGCCATTAGAATACCTGCGGCAGCCCTTACATACCCTTTATAAGCTACTATTTTTCCCTTCTATCAGTCCCTATACAGCCCCACAATTTAGCCTTCTTAATCCCAAGTATCTTGCTGAAAATTTCCAGATCTTTACCCATCTATTCTAACCCAACCGAACCCTAATTCTTTCCCTTTTAGAAATTCCCAATTTCAGCCTATTGAGTTGATCTTGAAACCATTCTTGCATCTATGTTAAACCCTAATTGTTGTAGAGCCCTTTCCAAAAGGGTATCCTACATCACCTCTAGAAAATCGATTGAGAAGCGATCAAAGAAGTGAAATTTTATTTTATTTACTGTAAACCCAATGCTATTGGCATTGAATAAAATATTTTCTATGAGATTTAGTAATGATTTTATTGTTTATACTATTTTACTCCAGTCAAATAAAAAAGATTTAAATCCAATGATTTTTATACAAGGTCTTCTATAATCTAACTCGAAGATGACTAATTATCTAGAAAAAAATATTATGTGAGGTAAAATCTAAGGTATGGCTGGCCATACTAATAACCATGGTTTAATATCAGTGTCACACACCGAATCGCAACGTTGGGATACGGATACAATCGAAAGTAAAGCAGGGAAATGCTAAAAAAAAACAAAAAAAACAAAAATGGTAGAAACTAACCAAACATTGGATTTTTTATGAAACTTCAAGATTTGATAGAATAAACATTAATACACACTTAGAATCATTATATATAGAAAACAACCATCTATAATGATAGGGAGAACCGTCACCCACATGACATATGTTGTCACCTATAAAAAGTATGAAAACACTACGTTTAAATGAAATTTTAGGAAATGTTATAACAAGCATTATTAAACACTTGGAACCATTACACTTCATTACACACTTGGGTATTAATAGTTGGAAACAGGTACCCTCGTGATACACATCGTGTAGGACTAGAATTTTAAGTGCTAATTGATGATAAAAACACTTCACATTGCACAATAAAGCTACAAATCCACATAATCAATGACACAAATCTATAACCCAAACAATAATGTCATTCATTGACAATATCATCTAGCCAATGGCCATGCAACAAAAGTACAACTACAAAAGTGAAACTAGAGAAATATAATACAATAAGATATAGAAATAGTAACGGTCCCAAGACTCCCAACCCACTCCTAAGAAGTAACCCATAAGCCCTAAGCCCCAACCAATAACCACTCAATCCTCATCCATACCACAAACTTTCGGGGTGACCGCAAATCATCATGGTTATCCCTCTTGGACTCAAACCTCTCCCTCTCACAATGTAATTGTAGTTACTGTTGCATGTAGTGTCACTGTGCATGAAATTGTTTGGCTCAGAAGGTTCCTTCAGTGATAAGGCATCACTGAGAATGCCAAAGATCCCATTATGCTTCACAGTAATAGCATGGCATCACTACCATACACAAAGGACCCTAAATATCATGAACAGACCAAACACATTGACATACATTATCACTTTGTACGAGACATTATTACACAACAGGAGGTGGTCCTAAGGCATGTTTCTAGAAGTCATATGGTTGTTAAGCCACTCACTATGCCTATTCCTAGGGATACATTTAGGGTCCATGTCAGAAATATGGGACTATGTAAATCTTTATGTTCCTATTGTTAGCATAGAACTATTCATGTTTGGTTTATGATAAGATACCTTTGGGATTTGTCGACATTCATATATTTAACAATATGATCATGTTGATTTGTTATTCCTTGTGACTTGGATTGTTATTAACATGATCAACTGCACACTAGCACCATATGATTGGACATATGGTATGATTCGTCACCACATTTAGGTCGTGTACTCACACCATTATCGCCCTGGCACATGATTTGTGAGTAGGATGAGACATCGAGCGTATTGTGGATGCTCGCACTAGTTTTTAACACAATAGAATGTGAGCTAAGCATGTGTTTATGATGTCACCCCGATTGGAATCAAGAGCAAGTTCTAGGTGAACCAATATGATATATATAGTTATATATGCATGTATACCTAAGAAAACTGGGTGCGAGACTCTAATCATGCGCAAGATAGGGTGACTGGATTATAAGAGCTCAAGTCAAGCACATGAGTGAGGATTGGAATAGGACTCGTACGATGTTGAGAAGTTGACAAACTCTTAGTGAGCTCCACCATAGCATGCAGTTCATACTACATATGCTATTAGGACCGTGGCCTACATATGTAAGTGAGCTAATTCTCTACGCTCCTTACAATGTGAGACTTTGGTCATGTACACATTTATGTCCTTATAGACTCGTGACTATGTTGTGATGTTGAGGCTTGATGATTGCTACTTTAGTATGTTTCCTATGACCATGAGTGATTCGGTCTAAAGGGACATGGTCGGGAAAGCAGCTAGGCCATTGACAGTAGTGTACGCACAAGCCTGTGGCCATGTTTAGATGATTAATTAAGTCAAACTGATTTTTTCAAAAGGTTAAAATATTTTTTCAAACTTCACTTATTCCAGCAAAAGACTTGCGGTGAATACTGGAAGTTGGCATTGTTCTAAGTATAGACTTTAGAGGGGTTAGAAAGCGTGCAACTTGATTTAACAAATCAGTCTAGGGCATGGTCGAGTTGTCAAAGATGATATGTGTTTTGCTATATATATGTATAGCTTAGTAAGGCACTCTCTCTCCAAAGAGATCATAACTCTCATTGGTCGCACATCATATTTCCTTATATGAGATACACGAAAGATGGAAAGTAAAAGAGCGATGAGGTTAATTGGTATGTCACACTATGGATGAGTAGGAGATGTTAGAGTTTGAGTTGACTTAGGCAACCCAAACTCATCCAAACTCTTATAGATAAGTTCTAGTAGTAGTTTTAACTGGACTAAAACTCCTCCCATAAGCCCTCTATATATAGGGCTTTATGCCAAAAACGTGGGTACATCTAGCAAAAACTTTTCTCTTCCCTCTTGTTCTCTTATCTCTCCTTCTATGAGGGTTTTACAGAATGAAAGTTTGTCGTCACTCTTGGAGTGTTGATGCGTGCGATGGGCGCTGGTGTTACGCTCCGACAAATCAGCCTCTTCTTTGCGATGTGGGTGCAAGCATGGTTCGAGTTCTTCCATTGCGGAATTGTTTTCAAGGTGTGCACAATCCCCTCTCCTTAAATTTATGACAAGTGTATTGGTGAAATATTTTTCCAAAAGTAAAATAGCAAGCTAAGAATTACTTGGCATTCAAATAGTACCCCCATGCAAATTTAATATTAAATAAAGTAAAATATATAGAATCAATTGAAGAGAGAGCATTCAGAAATCTGAATAGGCTTAAACAGCAAGAAATAGAAGTTAGACCAAACAGATGTCAAAAATTGGGAATGTCTAAGCAACAGTAAACCCCATCTGAGACACTTGCCTTACACAAATCATTCAAGGAAGGTCTTCTGTTGGTCAGTTCATCCAGATAGTTGAAGATAAAAGATGTGTCAATTACTCTTGAATGATCCAATTTTAGTGCTACAAAACCAAAAGAGAGAGATGCGAAGCAACCAAGTTATACAGCATAGGGTATATCTCTAGTGGCAGAAACTTAGAAGAAAATGTGAACAGCTTAGAGAAGTTTTACTCAAATATATCCAATGAATGCATGAAGCAGAGAACTCATAAGAGATGTATATGTGAATACAGTCCTCTACTTACCTTGAAGATCATTATTCAAACTGTGGCCAACTAAAATAGTTCCGTGCAATAATAGCTTCTTCACTGATTTCTATAAAATATCCCCCATACCTGTTCAGAGCAAGTAAATCCAAGAGCAAGCAACTCCAAATAACTTCATAAAGATGCCATATTACCTGTATTTCTGCCAATGAACAAGTAACTCCATCCATATCTTTAACAGAGATTCCAGTAATCTCAGTTCTATAATCGGCAACAGCTTTATTGGGATTCACAAGTTCATTAAGCCTGACCTGAAAGACCCCAAGGATACTACACCAACTTATGAAGGAAAATTCGAATATAACTGACACCAACAACAGACTAACAACAAATTTTACCCAAAATCATCAAAGCAATTATATTTCATAAGGGTCAAACGGCCAAAAAGTACCTCCAAATTGTGATCCACAGCGCATACTTTAACTACAGCTTCTGTACCATCTTGACAAAGTACCATCTCACAATCAATGGCAACCATTGCATCTGACTTCATTGTGTTTGATACTTTACCTAGCTTTGTAACAATCCAGTCCTGTTTCACCATTCCCACAGATTAACAGTAATAACATTCATGTCAGAACTCGTTAAAAAAATGAACACAAATTCTGAATGTTCCAATATGAATTCAGATTATGAGTAACTCATAAAATATTATGAATGACAAACCCAGTTTTCATTGTGAATAAGGGTGATTATTAGAAGTAGTTTAGCATAAACAATGTCAGAAGGCACATGACATACACCTTCACCCAATGATATCTCCAAAACTTCAAGCACCAACAAGTTATGATGAAAACTAGTTTTCATAAACAGCACACAAATTCCAGTCTCATTCCGCCAAGATACAATGGCAAACCAATTGCACACTACGTGCTTAGCTAGCTGTATGATGGCAATTAGAGACTACCATTCCTGCAACTCACTTTATTTTTATTTACATGTAGCTTCTTTCAGTGTGATCACTAACAGAAACAGCCAAGTGTTCTTTGGCAGGGAGAAAATACACGTTCATGCCAAATGTAACTGTTCTCTTTCATTCAATTTGTCATTGTTGTACTTTATATTGCTCCAGACTTCAAAGAGGAGCCATTACAATTGTTTAATATTGTGAAAAGAATTTTCACGAGTTAGAAATTTCATTAACTTAGGCATGATGTTCATAATATTCAGAGAAACTTGTCTTAAGAAATTAAAGGTGGGCCTTTCTTTTTTGGGGGATAAGAAAAAAAGGATTTCATTGACAAGGGGATAAGGCATCCCCAAAGGCCAATACAATCAAAAGAACAACAAATACACCCCAGGGGACCAGCACATCCGCTAGGAATAACTACTGCCACAGCACTTGCCTTCTCTTTGAAGAGCCCGGAATCCTCCAATCAGCCACCATAGCTTATAAATACACTAGAAAAGATCCAAGAAACTCCAAAATCTTGAAGAGCAATAGACCACACCTCTTCAGAGATATCACAATAGATAAGGATGTGATTAATACATTCCTCATCCTGGAAACATGGGATGCAAACATTCAGAAAGATATGCCCTTTCTAAGGTTATCCACAGTTATAATACAGCCCCTCGCTGCTATCTACACAAAAAACCTGAAACTTTGAAGGCATTTTAGGCCCCCAAATATTTCCACCAGCTTACTCTGATATGATCATCATAAATATCATAGCATGTCTAGTCAAGAAAACACCAATGTGCTTTTTTACCCATGTCCTGTTATCCTCCCTATTGTAGATAACCTATTGATGATCCAGGAGCCATAGCACTTGAAACATTTGATCGATTTCAGAATCATTTAGAAGCCATGGGAGCTTCAAACTCTACAGGCTGGGAAGAATATCATCTCTCCTCCCAGAATAAATTACTGATCCCCGATCCAACTTCAATAGAGATAGTTTTTTTTAACGAATCTAGCTGATCCATAATACTTGTCGAACAACTAATACCATGGGGCAAAGAAATCCCATTTGTTTCCCACTCTCCTGTAACAACATACTTAGCTGCAATTACCCTTCTCCATAAAGTTTCCTCTTTTACTCCGAAACCTCCCCAACCAAATGAGCACCCTTCTGCCACTACCTGCCTACCCCTAAAATCAAATGGGGAAGTCTGTGATTGTATACTGATCATTTCAGGAATTCAGATGGCCACCCCAGACCCAGAATAACAAAAGCATGATATTTGCTTCAAGCCAAGGTGCTTCTAACAAACATGCTCCAACAACTTCATGCTGTCCCTCCCATGGAATGGTCTTTTACTGTCTGGGAAGAACTAAGAACATTCCGAAACCTGCAATGACACAGCCCTTTCAATGAAAAAAGGGGGATGACTTCCAAAGAAAAGCATCAAGTGCAAATGCCATTGCCTCAGACTCCTCAGCAAATTGAGAATCAGAAGCATCATCATCACCAGTTGATCCACGTAATTCTGGTGGGGCCAGCCCTCCCTGGTTCTGTTTCTCGCCCCGGATCAGTAATTCTCTAAGGCAAGAGTTCCAGCTATGGAATTTGAAGAGAGGTCCTAAACACTCTTTAGTGTCTTCCTAAAATGCCCTTCTAAACTTTAAATAAATCCTTGACTTTGGGGGTGCAGGTTCAAAGGATGTCTTCCTAAAATGCCCTTCTAACCTTCAAATAAGTCCTTCAGTTTGGGGGCGAAGGTTCAAAGGAAAGAGGATCGATTGGTGGCCCCAATCCAACACTAACAAAATGTGATGAAATTCATTCATAGAACGGATTTTGTTCAATAGCACCAATTCAGGTCTAGGTGACCAGACCACTGAGATAATGGTTCAGCAACATCAAGTGAAGGTAACCAATCCAGCCGCCCATACTTGAAGGCAAACAGTCGATGTTTAACCCATTAACATTACATGACTTTGTGTCCCCAGATTCAAAAGCTTTTGAATGCTGGGTAAGGATTACAGGTGGTGCTGCAATGCACCTCTATAATTTGCAACAACATTTTCCAATTGTGACTCAAATTTTGAATTTTGACCTCTCAGAATGATCATATCAATGTCCTCTTGACCAACCACACCAAAACCACTCACCACCTGCCCCAAAGTACCCAACTCAATGCCGGTAGAGCTGCCAATGTGACCATGGCTACTCCGCCAAGAGATCGCAAAGAAAGACAAGAAGCATCCTTACACAGGGGATGCTCCCCCTTGAGACAATAGAATCAAAAAGAAAAAACTAACTTGAAATAAGAAAAGATTATCTAAAAAGTCATCATGAACACACGAAATGGGGTCCTACAATTTTAACACAGAACCATTCATTGAATTTGCATACAAAATAATTAGGCAATGACGGCCCTTTGACAAGATCAGGGGTGCTAGTGGCCCAAGTTTGAGCTAAGTTGAGCTCTAGCCAAGCCTAGCTCCGGTCCTAGGTAGCCAAGCCCAATCGGCTAACCCATAATGAGCCAAAACAATTTAGGCCCAACCCAGGACCCTTACAATGTATTTGGCAGGTCAATTTCATTTTATTAAAATCCAAGCCCAAGCCCAGCAGTTCATTCAGCAAATCTAAAATTAAGGCCAGGCCAGGCCAATTCTCTGAGCCTATCAGTGCAACCCAAACCCAAGGTGACAGAAGGACAGGCCAACCCTTATTTCAGTTTAGTCCATGAACAGCTCCAGAAAAGTTTTACTCCTACAATGACCAAGATCATGCAGAAAACCGCACATGACCAACAAATTGAAGAAATAATAGCATAAGCAGCAAATCAGATCACGGGCTGAACCTCAAGAACAAAGGAAGGCCTAGGATTGATCAAAAAATGCAATTTGCAATGTCAGGCCAATACGAGTTGTACCTTAATTTCTATTAGCCTCTAGTGTAATCCAGGAACTAACAGCTCCTCTTTTCTTCCACTTCATTTTGTTGTGGAGTGTAAGAAAAAATAACCTGAAGGTTCACATCCATTTTGAAAAGTCACTCCAAATTGATGCCTAACTTTCATATGAATATGTTAGAGATGCCAAAATTAGATTTTGGTCAAATCAAAAAAATATTAAAATAAGGATCAATAAAACAGATCCACAAGAAGAAAAATCTGCCAAGGTAGTAATTATCACCAATTTACAGCTAAATTAGGTATGGAGCACTCCCATTTGGGAAAATGATTTATAATTTTTCTTTTGTGTGGGTAAAAGACTTCTAATTATGTACCATATATGAAAATATTCAAAGTTATAAATCGATTTGGATTTATATATTTCTTTGGTGTGAAAGTTTTATGTATCATTTCCTATCCCAGTGTAGATGTATGATCTATCATGCAGTATTTTTAATCTTTTCCCAACCCTTTGTGTGACAGACATCCGCAACAGTGAATGTCATGAGAGCATCGGATTCCACCAACCATTAGATATGATTGTTTTACATATGTAATGATTCCTATGAGTGTATTGGTGATTATTCTATCATTTCCTGAAGTTTCATCCGAAATTTCCATCGTTTCCATAATATTTCAATAGTTTTCATGTTGGTATATATGTATGTATGGGGGGGTACTTATGTCATACAGTTTTTATAGACATGCACATGTATATCAAACCATGTTAGACAGTATAGTAACCCATACTTTCATATAAATAATAACCATATAGAGAGAGATCAAGACTCGTACAATTTTCCCCAAAGACCTATGTATTCTTTTATTCTCCTCTTCTTCTTCTTTCTTCTTCTATTCAATATTTTCTTCTATTTCTTCAGCAGGTAATATCCACAGATAACAACTTGGTATCAGAACAAGGTCCTTGCAGAAGCTGGAGACATCCTTCTGCTGATGTCAGCAAGTACGGCCCACCATGTTGGTATTGATGAATGAAGTTTTTGAAAGATCTCTATTTTAGATAATTATTAGAGATCATCTCTAGGGTTTTTGAGTTGAAGAACAGTTTTAAAATGGGTTTCCTTCTTAAACTACGAAAATCCAGAATCTGAAGTTTTGAGTGTTTTCGATTAAGGGTGTTTTTGTGTGATTGGCTTCAGTCCATTTGCCTCTCCTCTATTGTAGAAATCTAATGAAACTGGTCACATGAGATTTGGTTAAGAATTGAAGCTACAGCAAAGTTCTTTATGGAACAATGTTACCACCCAGCCTATTTTCTGAAATTCCATTTGATTTTTTCATCTCAGCTGCAAAGTTTGGTTGCTTAATGTTGTTTTTGGGGCCATTCAGTGGCTATGAGGAGCTCTCTTCATGCATGGAATTCTGTGTGACTGATTAGAACCTATATTAGAGTTCACGTTAATGGTGTTGGTGCTCTCTTAATTGATAAGTGTTGTGGTATGTTTATGGGCAGTGTAGCCTTGTGAAAAAAATAGTAGTGTTTTTGACCTATGGAGATCTGTTGGATTTATTTTTCAGACTGTAGTTGAGAATTCATACTGGAAATATGTCAGAAGTGAGCCAAAATTCCGGTTTATCAAGTAACAATGCTGTGGGCAGCACTAACATTACTAGAGATCCATCCCAACTCCAAATTACAACTGTGAAATTTGATGGCAGCAATTATCTTATGTGGTCTAAATCAGTCCTTATCTATAAAATGGGAAAAGATAAAGAAGACTACCTTACAGGAGATGTTGAGATTCCTCCTAAAAGTGACTCTCGTTATCATAAGTGGAAGACTGAAAACACCACTGTTATGGGGTGGTTGTTGAGCTCTATAAAGCCCAAAAAAAAATCAATAGACACTCTTGGAGACTGCTCATCAGATCTGGGATGTTTTATCTCAAACTTATTATGAAATTGATCACACTACTAAGGTCTATGGCTGCAACAGAGCATCGCACAGTTCAAATAAGGAGATCAGCCCCTCTCTGTCTATTATTCCTTCCTTGGGAAGATGTGGGAGGAATTGGAACATTACACTACCTATCGTCCTTCCTATGTGCGAGATACAATTGCATACAAGAAGCACGTTGAGGAGATACAAATCTTTGAGTTTTTGGCTTGGTTAAATTTGGAGTATGAACAAGTTAGAGTTCAGATTCTTGGAAGGAATCTCTACCATCTTTGAATGTGGTGGTCAACTCTTATATCTATAGGGAGGAATATCGATGGGTTACAATGAATATTTCATCTCCAATAGAGAAATCAACTCTTGCTCTACTTCACGCAAAGGGGACCGTGGTGATGGTAATGTGCATGGACGTGGTGGAAGGTTCAATAATATATCAGATAGCAAAAATCTCAAATTTGAGCACTGTGATCGATCCAGGCATACTAAGGATAATTGTTGGGATCTACATGGACGTCCCCAGGAACTTCCACGCACTTTTCAGAGAGATATTTTTGGTGGTCGTTTTGGAGGTAGCCGGCCTAGTGCACACTAAGTAGCATCCACCTCCTCAAAGTTAGCTCCTACAGCTCCTATCACTTCTGATTCTTCTAATGGTGGTTTATCTCGGGAGGAGATTAAGGTCTTCCGACATTTAGTATCTTAGCTCAAGCCTCCTTAGGCCACTCCTACATCTTCCGCTCACGCAAGTACATCTGCATCAGCTCTTTCTGCATCTATTTCTACTCCTCAGAGTAATTGGTTTATTGACTTAAGAGCTTCCGATCATATGACAAGTATGTCATCCCTCTTCACTTCCTATCATGTTAGCTCTGGTAAGGACAAAGTCTGTATTGCGATGGGTCCTATTCTTCTATTGCTCAACACGAGGACATACCTACCAAATATGACTTACTCCTATCTTTCGTACTTATGTCCTTAATTATCTTAAACTTGTCATCAATTAATCATCTTACCAAAAATCTTATCGCAATGTTACATTTCTTTCCCTTTTATTGTTTGTTTCAGGACTTGGTGAAGAAGAAGATAATCGGTATAGGGCACGAGAAGGATAGTCTCTATCTTTTGGATTCCAGTACATTAGTAGTGTCTCCAGTAATAAACAAGAACATCTCATCCTCCTCTTCAAATGAGTAATTCCAATGGCACCACCAACTTAGCCACCCTTCTTTTTCTTTGTTACAAAGGATGTTTCTTTAGCTTGTCTTTTCTACTCCTAGTTTTTATTGTGGACCATGTCAATTGGTGAAACATTATCATTCTATTTATCCTATTAGTAATAATAGAAGTTCATCAACTTTTTCCATTGTGCACTCTGATGTGTGGGGTCCTACCCTTGTTACTTCATTATTTGAATTTATATAATTTGTCACTTTTGTGGATGAATTCTCTAGAGCCATATGGGTTTATTTATTAAAAATAAAAGTGATGTGTGTGTTGCATTCAAGTCTTTTCATGGCATGGTTGTTACTCAATATAATGCAAAACTTAGTATATTACGATCAAATAATGATGGAGAATATTTATTTAGTAGTATCTCTTCCTTTCATGATAATTATAGTATTGTTCGCTAAACTACATGTCCTAGTATCCACTTCAGCAAAATGGAGTGGTTGAGCGCAAAAACAGACCTCTCCTTGAAATTTCCCCTGTTATCATTTTACAATGAACGTGTATTTATCCAAAAGAAAAAATGAATGTACCATAGATTTTTTGGTCTGAAACCATTCAAACTGTAGCATATCTCATGAACAAGATGCCAACACATGTTCTCTCTTAAAATCACCTCTTGAAGTTCTTTCTTCCAGCTCCTCCTTGTTCCCCCTTCCTCTAAAAACTTTTGGGTGCATTTGTTATGTCCATATCTTTAAATTTGATCCCACCAAGTAGGCCCTAGAGCACTTAAGTGTGTATTTATAGATTATGCTATGAATTAAAAGGGACATAAATGTTTCATCCTCTATCTCGTCGCAAGTTTGTTTATCGGGATATGACATTCTTTAAGTCCATTCATTTTTTTTCTTCTCATAAGACATCTCTTTAGGGGATAAGGCAGGTGAAGAGTTATCTCACTCATCTACTCCACTTCCTGATCATGTTCCTTCTTATCATTTTGATGGTGATGCTAGTGGAAAGGGGGAGTCTGAGTTGAAAATTGAAATAGTGGCCAGCCTTGATTCATAACTAATGATATAAGTACTCAGACAGAGTTCATCTTTGCCATTAGGTAAATGTCTTCTAACAATAAATACCAAAGATCGGAGTGTAGTCAAGCCTTATATCGCTCAACTGAACCATCTTACTTACATTTCACTGTAAATACCCACTTGCATCCAACTAGAGTCTTCCCTTTAGGAAGATCTACTAATTCTCAAGTACGGTTCTTTTCTAGTGCACTCATTTCTTCCTTCATGGCAGCCCTCCATATTGGTTGTAAAAGGGCTTTTGGCATACTGCGACGAATAGAGACAAAAGACAAATAAACAAATAAACTACGGAAAGAGGGTGATAAGACATAAAATGAGACATAGGTTGTTGAATACAAGACCTTACACCATTTCAAAAAGCAATTAGCTTATCAAAATCATCAAACTGAAGAGAGGAAGAAGTATTACTTGCTTTACGAGCTGAATCCAAAGATGAAAAATGTCTTTCTACATGGAGATTAGGAGGAAGTGTATATGGTACCACCCCTAGGATTTCAAATATAAAATGCCAAACGAAAGGTATATATGTTGAGGAAAGCCTTGCATGGGTTAAAAAAATCACCACAAACTTGGTTTGAGAGATTCAGGGCAGCCATGGTGAAGACTGGGGTACAAACAATGGCAAGCCGATCATACACTTTTTATGAAGAGACAAGACAAAAGAATGACAACACTTATTGTATGTGTGGATGATATTGTAGTCACAAGGAATGATGATATAAAAGTTACAAGACTGAAAAACAACTCGATGAAAGAGTTTGAAATTAAAGGCCTTGGTTCATTTAAGTACTTTCTTGGAATAGAGGTTGTCAAGTTAAAAAAATTTATTTTCCTCTCTAAAAGAAAGTTTGTATTGGAGTTATTGAAAGAGTCAAGAATGGCAGGAATGTGTAACACCAATTACGTCTAATCATCGACTCAAAAAGGATAACGGTAATAGATTAATTAATGAAGGAAGATATCAATGTCTTGGGACACCTTATTTACTTGTCGTTGACTACGGCCTAAATTTGATAAGCCAGTTCATGCATGCTCCATACTCATGATCGTATGAAAGCTACCTACAAAGTTCTCAGGCATGGTTTAAAGTATCGGGCCGCTTCAAAACTTAGTTGTATACCTTAATATCGCGGGGTTGGGGTACAATATAAACCCCCCCCCCCAGTTTTAAAACTTAGCCTTATCACGGCACATGTCTTGCGATACAGATGAATTTCTTTTAAGAAAACCCTTAAAATAGAGTTAGAGTATCACATATCGTGTCTCGTCTTCCCGTATCATCAATCTCAAAAAAAAACCAAATCCCTTATTTTTTTGGAAAAAAAAAACTAGTAGATTTAGTTTCCTTTAGCTAAATCTAGGACTCCACTTGAGTCCAATTAAATCTAACACTTGTATTTAGGTCGGATCGAAGCCGAAACCCCAAATTTCGTTAAACAACTTCAGTACGTTCCTTATTTTTGCTTCGATCCTTCTTGATTATTTATATGTCACTTATATGTGATAGATCTACACATTCATGATGTTAAAAGTAATTTTTGGAAAATAAAATTATTTATTTATTTATTCAAAAAAATTTAAAAAAACAAACAAAAGGGCATTGTTTTTTATATGAGATAATACTACCCATCATCTATATAATATGTCAATTTGGCATGTTTCTTAAATAAATATATTTTTGTATTTATACTTTTATTAAATAAATAAATAATACTGAAAAATGCCAAAAAATTTGAAAAAAAAATGCAAATGCATATTAGAACACATTGATGTTTCTCTTCATTCTACTATGTTTTGCTGTATTTTTAAATTTTCCTTTTATTTTTTAATTAAAAATTATAAAAAAAGGGGAAAGATATATCGAAAATTACAACAAACACGCTAACATTTACTATGTATATTTCTCTATGTTCTATTGTGATATGTTAGTTTTTTTTTTTTTTTTTTTCTTTGAGTGGGTTGGGAGTCTTGGGATTGTTACTATTTCTATATCTTATTGTATTATATTTCTCCAGTTGTACTTTTGTAATATTTTGCATTATCAATGAATGACATTATTGTTTGAGCTATACATTTGTGTCATTGATTATGTGGATTTATTGCTTTATTGTGTAATGTATAGTGTTTTTTTTTTTTTTTTTGGATAATTAATGTGTAATATTATTTATCAACCTCTAACACTTAAAGTTCCAGACATGTGTGACAACGTGTCACAAGAGTACCGGTTTCTAACTATTTAAACCTAAATGTGTAATGAAATGTAATGGTTTATAAGTATTTAATAATACTTATTATAACATTTCCTAAAGTTTCATTAAAAAATTTCAAGGTTTACATAGTGTTTTCATAAGCGAGAACTAATGTTATGAGGGTGCCAATTCTCCCAAACAACAAAAATAATTGTTTTCTATATTTAATGATTCTTAAGTATGTATTAGTGTTTATTCTATCAAATTCTTAAGTTTCATATAAAAAAAATCCTTCACTTAATTAGTGTTTTCCCCATTTCCCATTTTTTAAGCATTTCCCCGCGATACATATCGGTATCCCCAGGATGCAACACAGCACGTGGTATTGATACTTTAAACCTTGTTCTCAGGTACTTGAAAGGCTGCCCAGAAAAGGGTACTTTATAGAAAAGACATGGTCATCACAAGGTGGAAGTGTATGTTGATGCTAATTGGGTTGGATCTTTATCAGATCGTAGATTTACTTCTGATTATTATTCTTTTGTTGAGGGGAATCTAGTCACATGGCATAATATAAAGCAATCAATGGTTGCAAGATCCAATGCAGAAACAAAATTCAGATCCATGGCACATGGCATATGTGAGCTATTATGGTTGAAGATGGTATTGGTTGAACTTGGTTTTCTTCTAAGAGGACCATAACATTGCACACGATCCTGTGCAACATGACAGAACTAAACACATGGAAGTAGATCAACATTTAATCAAAGATCATCTCAATTCGAGGTGTATATGTACACCATTCATTCAAACCAAGCATCAGCTCGTAGATGTGTTTAGTGGTACTTAGCTCTCAAATCTAGTGAACAAGTTGGGAATGTTGAATATCTATTCTCTAGCTTGAGAGGGAGTATTGGTATATATGTATGTATGGAAGGGGTATTTATGTCATACTATTCTTATATACATGTACATGTATATCATACCATGTCATACGGTATAGGAACCCATACTTTCATACAAATAATAACCGTATAGAGAGATCAAGAGTCTCTTACGATTTTCCCAAAAAACCTAGGTATCCTCTTCTTCTCCTCCTCGTTTTCTTCTCCTTCTTCTTCTATCTTTCTTCTATTTCTTTTTTCTTTTTTCAAGAATTATCTTTCTTTTATTTCTTCTACAGGTAATATCCATAGAAAACTTCTCATCATTTTCACAATGTTTTCATCGTTTCCACAAAACATTGCCATATCCATGGGGATTGAAACCTACACCTACACCGGAATTTAAAACCTTGTCATATGAATAAGACTGCTTTGGGACAAATCCATGCTTGTTTATCCAGCCACAACCTCATTTGGCACTTAGCAAAACACCTTCAAGGGAAGCAAAGAGAGCAATCAGATCATCAACTTGATGCGGACAATTTATAGACTTATGTATGTTCCCCCACACAAGAAGGCCAAATTTAAATTAGTGTGTTATGTGGGTTTAATTAGAGTTTTGTAAGGTATGGGGTAACTTTTGTAATAAAGCGAAATTGCCATGGGTTTTTTTGGGTTTTAGAATAGGGTTATGTTTTTGTCATAAGGCTCAAGAGCAAGGGTAGTTTAGAAAATTTTCTGCAGGAATTTATTAGTCTTTTAGTTGTGTCAAGTGGAACCCTTGGTATGCAAGTAGACAGCCCCAAGAAGTCCCAAGTATTAAGTAGTTTTAAATATTAGAAGTCCCTAATTATAAGTCATAGTTTCTAAATATGGAAAGTTCTAAAATATTAGGAGCTTTGTGTCTTTAAAAGAGTAGTTTGATGCGGACATAATCAAGAGGTTATTGTATGTGTCAATCCACAAGAAAATCAAGTTCAAGATGGTACCAAAAGATGGGTTAGTTTAAGTGTTTTACGGGGTGGGATAATCATGTAATAAGGCCTTTTGTGCTAGGAGTTATTTGGGTTTTTTTGTTCCAACGGTATTTTTGTAATAGGAAATTGTTGCCAAGGGTATTTTAGTAATTTTAGTGAGTCAACAAGTCAAAATGGGGCTCTTTTGGAGTGTTGGACGAAATTCTCTAGAAGGCCTTAATTTTAGCAATTTTTGGTTTTTAAAAAATAAAAGCTTTAGTATTTTTGACTTAAAAAAGTCTTCAGTATCAAATAGGCTAGTTAATTTAAGACTTTCTATTTTAATTCTTACTATTTTCTTAGGCTATGCTTTGTTGCTAGTAGAATGCAAGAAAGTGAAGTGAAGTTA
>JAOXJP010036528.1:0-30929 GCA_025762735.1 Platanus orientalis
TCCTCAATCTCAACGACAAAACTTTAGCAATAATTGTGTATAAGTTTGTGACCAAACTAATAGCTCTATAATTCGACAATTCAGAGGCTCTTTCCTTTTTAGGAATAAGCACCAGAAAAGTGGCATTGACCCCCACATTAATGATGCCACTTTGAAAAACTCAGTGAAAACCTTCAACAAATCTTCTTTTATAAAGTCCTAACAAACTTGATAAAACAACATAGAGAAGTCACCCAGGCCTGGGGATATCAAAGACTGCTTCTTTAATCTCTTCCAATGAAAAAGCAGGCTCAAGGCCTTCCGCATCCATCATGTCTAAAGAGTGGTCAAATAAATTGTCAATTAATAGCCTATCCCCCCTCTCCTTGGTATACAATATAGCATAAAATTGAATGATCTCCTCTTTAATCTTTTCAAAATCATCCACCATCTCCCCCTCAATACTGAGCTTAGAGATAATGTTCTTCCTTTTTTTTTTCCATTTGCTAATCGGTGAAAAAACTGTGTTTCCATCACCTTCCTTAATCCATTTGCATTTTGCTTTTGACTCCAATGAATTTCTTCACAGCGGAGGATAACTTCCATGCTAGCAAGGAGCTCCTTTCTCTTGTCTAACCTGCTCGGGGAAAGAGAGCTGTCCTCTTCCATCTTGGAATCCAGCTCTTGAATATCCTTCCAAATATCTGTCTTTTTTTCATTCAAATTCCCAAAATGAGTCTTGTTCCAATCAATAAGCTTTTTTTTTAACGAATTACAACTTCTTTAGGAACCGAAACCCTTCCCATCCTCTAGGCTCATGGTCTACCCACCAACCCTTCATCGAATCCAGAAAAGAATGATGAAGAGTCCACATGTTCTTAAAGCGGAAAGGGCTAGGGCCATAATTCTTACTGGAGGTGTTAATCATGATAGGCCAGTGGTCAGAAGTAAGCTTAGGAAAGGATTCTTGAACCAGGATATAAGTCTTCCCAATCACTAAAGACCAAGAATCTATCCAAGCATGCACATAATAGGCTGATCTTGCCCATTCGTCCAAATAAACTTCACATTGAGTAATAGGGTAGTCTCGAAGGACACATTCATTAACAAAGGTTCCAAAATCCCGTATACTTCTCGTCACTCTTGAGCTGATATTTTGTTCATAGGAAAATCTAATAACATTGAAATCACCTACCACAATCCAGTGGCTTGTCCAGTATCCCCTAATATCTGAAAGCTCTTCTAAAAAAAGATGACGAGAATACAAGGAACAAGGCCCATAAACCCTAGTAAACATCTAATAATACCTCGAACAAATCTCCACAAACCAAATCGAAATAGAGTATTCACCCTTCAACTCCTCCACTTTGCAGACCACTGTCGGATTCCAAATCATCACCAAACCACCTACCACACCTATCGACGGGATATCACTCCACTCAGATAATTTCCCTCCCACCAAGCTTCTTAAAAGAGGAGGCACAATATTACTTTTCTTCGTGTCTTGAAAGATCACTACATCAGGACTATATTTCTAGAGACACTCCTTCACATATCTTCTTTTTTCAATACCCCCCCAACCCTCTGACATTCTAGGAGATAATCTTCACAAGCCAACCTTTTTCTCCCCTTCTTACCCTTTCAGACCTCTCTAATCCCATCACATCAATACCATCATTGGACTCTCATTCCAAGTTGCAGAGTTCTCTCTTCCCCCTTCTTTGTTTATTAGATTTTTTATTGTCATCCTCTCCCTCGTCCATGTAATCCGAAATCAGAACTTCATTCCCATCTCTGTTATAAGCCTTCAAGACCATACTCTGAATAATTTTATCCACTCTTTGAACAGGTATGCCACCCTTTGTATGTGAAGATAACCGACCCCCAACTTCCTGAATTCCATCACCCCTTTCTCGAGCCTCCCCTTTCTCATTTTCATTTTCAGATGGCAAATTATGGCATTCCATAGTATTGAGGCAGTACTGACTTGAAAGGTTAATAGGAACAGACATAGATTGTCCAGGAGAAGGACCAGATGATGGCATTTCATTGGAAAAATAGGAATTATTATCAGAAAAAATAGGATTTGAAATCGAAATGGTACCTTTGTTATGCTGGGAAAGTGTCTACGAAAGATTTTTAAGACCCTGTTTATCTCTCAGGTAATAAGCGTCCTCCAAAGCCGGAATTTCCTCTTCTGATCTACACTTCATCAGAGCACAAAGCTGATTGCAAGATTTAGGGGTAAACCTAAATTCATCTCCATCTCTATCCTCCAGGGATTCAGAATAATTGACCAGCCTTCCATCATGAGGGGGAGTGAAGAATTCAGGGAAAATTTTATCATTAATGGTAATCTCCTCATCTTCCTCTTCTTTATCTGACGAGTAATCATCCCCAGAGGAAACCTCGTCGTCTTGCTTAGCTATAGGACCCCATCTTGAACTCACAATGACCACCAGCTGAGACAAGCTCTTTGACGCCGTTTTGATGTTTGATGAGTCTCTACTGTCCGGAGAAGGACCCAAAATCAAGTTAAATACTTGAGAAGGGACTGGGGTTTCAAACTACCCATTAGATCTGGTGGTGGAACAGGCAGATTGAATCGAAGAAGAAGAAACCTTCTCATGCATAGATGCCATCTTGTGAGCTGATTTCTTCTTAGGCCAGGCATTCTCGAAGTCCTTGTCTATAATTTTCCTATAGAATCTTAAGGGATCCTTCGTTGGACACCCAAGATAGAAGGTAAGACGAGGCCGAGAATTAATATGGGCCAAGGGGATCACAATCGGCTTATCTGACTGAGCCCCATAAACTTTTTCCTTCCAAACCCATTTATTTTTAGGTCCAGCAATATAAGGCCCAATACCGCCTTTTGTAACTAGAATATTTTCAAATTGATTGAAATTTGAAACTTGAGTCTACATGTGCTCTTTTAGCGATTTAGGGTTCCTCAAATTTATATTAGCATTCGGCCATCTGTCACAATCGAACGACTCAGACAGATTATCAATGACATGGTTTAGAGTTTTCCCCTTATCCGACACTAGGGACCCAAGAATCACTTTCGGGTCATCTTCTTTGCCCTGAACATGGATTTGCCAAGATACTTCTACAAGAGTCTACAACCGAGAGCATAATCGGCTTTACTTTGATAATCAGAGCAAAAATCTCCCCCTCAGCTTGCCATTTTATCATTCTCGGGATATTTGATAGAGATCGAGATCTCACCTTCATGTGAACTGTGAAGACGACTTCTTTGGTACAGCATCTGTTACCTACTTCCATTAATCCTCAATGTCGGATTCTTCGACAACGACAATCTCCACAAAGTTCGAATGGTTCCATTGCAAAATAGGGAGTCCCCATATTTTTACCCATCCACGACCTTCCACATAGGCAAGTTCAATCCGATTGGCATCCACAAACCATTTAGAAATTGTGAATACTCCGTTTCCCACGTTAAAGTGCCCTACTTCTAGAATTTTCTTCATCTCCACTAAGCTCCCCACCTTGAACAAGGCCTGATTAGCTAGTAAACCAGTTGGTCACATAACGAATTCTTCCTCGCCATTTTTTTTTTTGAATTTTCTGGATAAAACAGTACCAACTGATTTCCAGGGCACCAAAACTCCCTATACATCACAGATTAGAAGGTTGTTCAATGGAAGATCTCCCATGGAATAACCCCATATCAGCCTCGACATCTCACTTGTAAGATTGTCATTCACAAATATCTCCTTAGGAGATTTTGAAATTCCCATTTGACATATGATATCAATGAGCCCCCACCACCCATAATAGTTATTGCCTACCAGGATGATAATGAACCTACTATTTTCATTTTCTGTCTATTCATAGATCTTTATAAAACTCCCATAGTCGTTCAATCTATATGGGAGAAAAATCGATCCGCCATGGAAAATGACATATTTCTTGAGCTCCTGTGTGATGCGACCTTTGCACACATTTGCAACGAATGATGAAATCCTAGGCATAAGTTGAACAAGAAAAGATATCCTCCTAGGTCTTCCTTTCCCTCTTTCGATCACCGTCAAACAATCATCTTCTAGAACCAGTTCGAATCTCTTGGATTCAACCTCCAAGAACCTACATCTTAGGTGATGCATTTAAACACTTTTCGGCTAATGTATGCGAATCTAGTCACATAAATCGAAGTATTTTATCAAATACTTTTTGTATACATATCCAAAATGCAAGCCATTTGTTCCATAAAATGTGAAATAATTGAATCTACTTGACTGTATTCTGGTTTGGTCAAACTCATCCTTTAACCCTTCTAACTGATAAACTGCTTGTTTCCCAATATAGCAAAATCAATAGTGAATCCTAGTTGGATGACCTTAAAATTTACACCATTGGACCGTCATATCAAATAAATCTATTGACAACAAAAATGATCAAAATCGGTGACCTTCACGGGGGTCAATGATAGAGATGTGTTGTGAGGTACAAAGGTGCACCTACACTGAATTAAAAACCAACAACTTTCTATAATGTGTTTTATACTTTATCCCTAAAAATTTTCTTTGGATATGCCTTGTGTATTATCTGAAAGCGTCTTTCATACACTTAACTATCTTCTATTATATACATTACCAAGGCTTTGTGTTATCAGAGTTAGGTTATAACTAATTCCATCTAGTTGTAATCTTACCCACCCTAGTGTTGTTTAGGTGTTGACCCCATCCCTTTCATTCATTAGTTTGAGTATTGCATGACATGGTCTGAGTGTTGTTTTCAGCCTTGCATTCCTTCATTTTGAGCATCATTTAAAAGTCTTTAGGTGGCTGATTTCTGTCCAGCATTACCGTTAGATACTCCCATCATACCCTATGTAGGTAACACACCCCTCTAGTTGTACCAGTGCATGCTCACAAGGTCTAGGGGATGTGGACAACCCTGACTTGTACCTAGTCATCCAATAATTGTCCCAAGACATACATCAGAGAGAAGAGATGAATGTTATGAGTTTAGAGGTGAGAAGTATAAGCTAAGGGATGAATGGGTTAGAGAACTCCAGAAGGGAAGTTTTAGTTAAAGGGTGAAAGTTCTAGAGGGCCAAATAGAGTTAAGAATACATACTCCTCCACTAGATGAATTGCCTCAAAAGTGATTATGATGATTTATCCATGAGATCACTCAAGGTAGAAGCACTTCAATTTGGAGGAAATATGGATCCCAACCGTTTTCGTGAATGGATCTAAATGATGGATTCCTATTTTGATTGGTACCATATGTCTAATGAATACAAAGTCAAGTTTGCTAATATGAAATTGGTTAAGCAAGCTTGAATTCATTGGGATAATGTGGAACAACAAAGTTGATTAAAGCGCTAGGAACCAATTGAGAGTTAGAATGACATGAAGGAGAGACAAAGAAAATTTTGTACCTTTGTCAAACCATTCAAGACTAGTGGACCAATGAAACTCCTTAAAACAAGGAAATTTATCCATCACGGATTATATCAATTGCTTTGAGGAGCTCATGTTAAGGTGCAATGTTACTGAGGATCCAGCTATCATGTTGAGTAGGTTTAAGCTAGGACTCTAAATTGAGTTTCAGAAGGAGTTGATACCCTACCATGTCACTGACTTAGGTGAAGTCTACAGGTGAGTCCAAGAACTAGAGCATTACATGAGACCCTAGGCCCCATGTCCTTTTAATAGCCATAGGTCTAACATTAGACCTGGTGTGTCATCGAGTAGGCCTCAATTTGGAGGATAGTTTCAGCATGGATCATGTACCAACCCAAGGCCCAATCCACAACAAGTTAAGGGCAAATAAGTTGCTAGAGAACCTCCTAAAGCACCTACATCTGGTGAGTGTTTTAGATGTGGAGGTTATAGCCACATAGGAGTCCAACGTCCAACTAAAAGGAACAATCTATGAATAGAGGATACAAGGCTGGAAAATGTAGAGTCTAAAGATGAGAGGAGTCAAGAGGAACCTGAGGGTGAGACTTATCGTGGTCCCGGTTATGGGACTCCTAGTGAGGACAATGAAGTAGATGGTGAAGATAGATAAGGGTATTTTTGTAATTTCACACCCTCCTAAGAATTTCCAAAATTTGAAAATTTGTTTTCTTTCTTCTTTAACGTGTGGGAGAAACTAGACATATCCTACATCAGTTTTGAATCTTATCCTTATCCTCTTGCGACCAACAATATATCGTGGGGTACCAAATACCTAAATTTATGGTTTTCTTAGACATCCTTCAATCTAATCAATCAAGATTTCTATTGCAGGCCTTTTCTTGGTTTCCCATACCTTGCGAACACACATAAAATGACTTGAGATATTTCTTTGATAAACCCCTGCCTTGCAGATTCAAAACAGACCTTGAATCTTTATATTTCTTCATTAATAGCTATGGTTAGCCTTGAATTTTTTATAATTTTGCATATCCTTTGAATGGATCGTTCTATAATCAATGAATTGCTATTTAATAATCTTAACCATAACTAATAATTTTTTTTTTTTTTGAATAACTTAATGAACTTTATAGATGAGAATAGAAAAAGAAATAGATACAGAGGAAGAAGAAAGAAATACAAGAGCAAGATAAGAGAAATAGAAAGGAGAGCCAATGGAAAGAGGGATCCTTTCACAAAAGGTACTGCTCACAAAAACTAAACACAAATTACAACCATAAGATTTTCCGTAAAAATTAACTACCCTTTTAGCCAATGCATCTGCCATCGAGTTGGCCTCTCTTGGAATCCATGCAAACAAGATGTTCAAGAAGGATGCAAGAAAAACCGTTTCTTTGAGAAGATGTGCAACCCTCCAGGGGTCCTTCCTAGTGTCCTTTAACCAACTAATCACAATCGCCGAATCTCCTTCTACAGTAATGTGACTGATACCTCCCCTTGTGTGAATCAACCGAATGTCGAATAAGATAGCCATAGTTTCTACAAGAATGGCATCACCCACTCCCAAAGGCCCAGAATATGGTAGTATGCAAGTCCCTGACGAGTCCAAAATTAGACCACTAAATCCAAAAGGTTTCCCATTAAGCAACCATCAAAGTTTAGTTTCAGGTCTGAACCCACTGGGGGGAGGACCAAAGATGAGATACTACTGGCCTGTGAGGGACAATGTTGATAATGATGGGAAGATCCTTGCTAAGATTTTCGACTTTGATACCTTGGAATATGAACTCCTCAGATGCCCTACAAATATGTATAACTTCGATCAACTGAAAGATGTCCCTTTTCTTTTCATAAAAAATTCTTTGATTCCACTCCTCCTAAATTGTCCAAATAGTGATGATAAGAATGTATTTCCATATTAACCTGCCCCTCTTACCAAAAAGTGTGAGAGACCACTGCCATAGAAAATCAACAATCTCTTATGGGAAGGCTAAGGAGACTCCAAAAATGTTAAGGAAATAGCATTGTATCTTAAATGCAACAAGATAGTGTATAAATACATAGTTAACTCCCCTTCTTGGAGGCAAAGATGAAAAATATGAGGAAGGAGACACCAACCTTTCTACTTACACTGAAGCATAGCACAAGTGTTCAGACTCTTATGTGCAACTTCCCAGCAAAGAGCCTTATATCTCGATGGACCAGAATTTTTCCATAGCACCTTAGCAGGAAAAACCAGCGTAAGATATGGATGTATAGACTGAGAAATAAAAAAAATTTGAAAACAAGATGGCTTGTAAAGACCATTTGAAGAAAGGGACCAAGAACATGAATCTTGAACCAAGGGGTTAATAAATATGCTAGAAAGGAAGCATGCAAGGGTAGAGGCTTCCTTAAACTCCGAGTCTTGTAATTCTCTACAAAGACCTAAGTTCTAAACAAGATTTAAGCTAGGGGAGGATATGGAATAGAAGCAGGAGATTGGGGAACCTTTCTTAGTAGAGATAGGGTAGATATGATGGAACTTTTGGCATAATGGAAGATCCCCCCACCACACGTCCTCCCAAAATCTGATTTTCTCCCCATTACCAAGATCATATCTTATGTGAGGAATGAATCTCGTGTAAGTCTTACTAATGCTCTTCCAAGAGCAAGATAAGATCACTCTTCCATTAGAAATGAAATACTAACCATTTGGGAGGAGACCATATTTAGCAGATATAACCGAGTGTCATAGACTCCCTGATTCTCTAGAGAATCTCCATAACCATTTTGTTAGGAGAGCATCATTCCGAAGCGTGAGACTTCCTAAACCAAGACCTCCCAACTCAACTGGCCTTCGAACAGTGTCCTATTTAATGAGGTGGTCCTTCTTGGAGTCTCCTAGCTCCCAAAGAAAGTCTCTTTGTAGTTTCTCAATATATTTGATCACTTTGGTCGGAGCCTTGAAGATAGATAAATAATATGTGAGTAGATTGGACAAGGTGGATCTGATCAACGCAATTTTGCCCCCCAATAAGATGTAATTCTTTTTCCAAGAGCTCAATCTCTTGGTCATTGTTTCAAGGACTGGTTTCCAAAAGTCAAGAGACTTGGGGCTTCCTCTCAACGGCAAACCAAAGTATTTTATAGGCCAACTTTCCTTCTCACATAGTCATGTCCTAGCAAAAGAGCATATTCATCCAACTCTCCAATAGCCAAATTCAGTCCAGCTACTTTACTTTTCTCCATATTAACCCTTAAACCCGAGATTCTTTCAAAGCACTTCAATAAAATTCTGATATTATTTATGTAGCTGCAACGAGCCTCACAAAATATGGTTGTATCGTCAATGTGTGATATTGATACGTTATTGTTCCCCACCTTGAAACCTTTGACAAGGCCCCGCTCCTTGGCCCTTTTAATCAAACAACTTAAATTGTTGGCCACTAAAGTGAAAAGGAAAAGTGATAGAGGATCACCTTGGCTGAGTCCTCATTTGGCAAAGAAGCCTTTAGAAATGCCATTAACGAGAACCGTGTGATGCACCAAGAGATAACCCCCAATCCATCTTCTCCATCTGATTCCAAAGCCTTTCTTACTCATAACATAATCCAGGAAGTCCTAGTTGACTTGGTCATATGCTTTCTCCAGATCCATTTCGCACACAATACCTTTTCCCCTCTTAGCTTTCAACTCCTCAACACATTCGTTAGTGATTAGAATTTCGTCAATAATTTGTCTATCCTTAAAGAAAGCTCCTTGGGAAGTGGAAATGATATCTCACATGACCTCACGAATACTATTTGAGAGGATTTTGAAGATAATCTTGTAAACACCCAATTAGACTAATTGGCTGGAAGTCCTTTAGCCCAATTAGACCATCCTTTTTAGGGATGGCGGCAATGAAAGTGGAGTTCATGCTCTTGTTTATAATTCTCCTCTCAAAAAACTCATTGAATACAAGAAGAATATCATTTTTAACCACATCTCAGCAATTCTAGAAGAAAGCCATTGTGAAACAGTTGGACCTGGCGTTTATCACCATCAATGTCAACGATTGCATTATAAATTTCTTCAAAAAAAAAAATTTCACAAACTTTCTGCTTGTGCATTAGACAAGCAAACCCAAGACATCCCATCCACCTGTCTACATGGATTCAAAGGGGAACCGTATAAACCAGTATAATATTGAACAAAGGCTTGCTCGATCTCCTTTGGGTCCTTAATTTCATTTCCATCCTTCTCGCATTTGCCAATCTATGAAAAATTTTAGTGTTTCCATCCATCTCCTTGAATCAGTTACATCGGGACTTTTGCCTCCACTTGATTTCCTCATTTTTTATCACCCTCTCAAGTTCAAATTTCAGCTTCCACCTTTCTTCTCTTTCCGAAGACACCAAGATTCTAGATTCTTCAAGTCTGTCCAACACTTCCAAGTCAAGGGTGATCCTACATTTAGTTTCCTCAATGTTTGCCAAAAACCACTTTGTTCCATACCCTCAATATACCTTTTAGTGCTTGTAGTTTCTTCATGAATCTGAACCCAAACCTCCCATGTGTATGTAAAAGAGGCCACCAAGAGCTAATCATGTCATGAAACAGAGGGTGTGTCAACCACATGTTCTCAAAGCAGAAGGGGGAGGGATCTCTCCTTGATATCTTACTTACTTCTGGATGTGTTTAAACCTAGCCTTTATCTTTTGTTATACTATGGACTGCTAAATCATATATTTTCCTGCTAAATCCTTTGGCCATAGCCCTTGAATGCCCACCACCTATTTGATAAAATTCTGAGTTACATTCTGAACGTATTTTCTAATCTTATATCCTATATATAGCATATCCAAAACTTTATGGATTTATTCCTTAGAACCCGACCGAATACTGCTCCAAACTTTGTTGTCATTCTGCCAGTCTAACCATAGGTACTGAAGCCCTTTATTCCTGTCCAATAAGCTATCCTTTTGGTTTTGGCTTGGGGGATCTCTGAATACATCCTAGACCTTATCCTACCTTACTGGAATCTGTCCTAAGGACTTTGTGGGCCAATAAACCGTAGGTTACACCAACCCCTAGGTTGTCCTGTGTAAGAAACACAAATACCAACTCCTTTGGGCTATGATTGGTAAAACTAGACAGATCAAGAAACAAGAATGTCAAGAATTCATATTTGAGAAACCAATTAGAATTAAGAGCAATAGATAAATATGAGATTAGATATATCTAACCTTGAATCTTGAATAAGAATAGTCAGTGCGAATTCTTGAAAAGAACAATTTTAGGTTTGGAACAATAATCTATACACTTATTTTAACATTTATTATAATTTTTTTGCAAAATAAATAATTAAGTTTAACAAATTTATTGCATAGCATTAAAGCATTGGGTATTTGTGAAGAATCACTTACCAACTAAAACTAAGTGCCTAACCCCTTCGCGTTTCCTAACATATGAAATTCCTAATCTATGCTTAAGTTAATCCTAGAGGGGGTGAATAGGATTAATCACAATTTTAATTATTTTTAATTCTACTTCAAGGTATTTAATTAATATCTAATTAATTTCTGTGAGACAATATAGTTAGCAAGAGAAGCAAACTTGTTACTTTGTTACTTTATTAGTTCCACCAATTCCACGGAATGTGTGCTTGTAAATATTAATCAATTTGATCAATTGAATATGATTTAAGCAAAATAACAAAAAATTTAAATGCACAATACAAGAACAGACACATGAGACAAAGATTTACAATGGTTCGGCCACTCTGGGGCCTATGTCCACTGTTAAAAGCTTCTAACCGAGCCTATAAATTTTATTAATCAATTTATGAGATTACAAGGATAAAATTTACAAAAACCCTAATAGCATAACCACGTTCGGTGTCTCTGGAAAATGTGCTACTTCCCCTCGTGTCTCCAACGAAAAAACAATATGAATAAAGAGTAATAGATAGAATGTCTCTTTACATAGGCTGATTTTACTCAATTAAGAACACTATTGAAAACCTATTAACAACTAGGAAAATATAAGTATAGTGATCACAATCAATGCCTCTCTAGGATTTAAGCAAGTGTAACTATAAGGATTACTATCAATATCTCTTTAAGTGAATATGACTATTAAGAGCAATGTAGAGCTATTAATGCTTCTAATAGAGTAAATGTATCTATACTATCAGATGCAAACCTTGATGGTCTATAGATTACCTTGAGAGATCTAGCTCTTAGAGCTTTTCATAATGGGTTTGGCCACTTAGTTATCACGCTCTCCTCCTCTTGTATTTGATTGAAAAATCAACAGAGACGTGACAAAAATTTCTCAAGAAAACTTTGATGATTTACCAATATGAAACCTTGATGGTCTATAGATTACCTTGAGAGATCTAGCTCTCAAAGCTTTTCATAATGGATTTGGCCACTTAGTTATCACGCTCTCCTCCTCTTGAATTTGATTGAAAAATCAACGGAGACGTGACAAAAATTTCTCAAGAAAACTTTGATGATTTACCAATATGAAACCTTGGTGGTCTATAGATTACCTTGAGAGATCTAGCTCTCAAAGCTTTTCATAAGGGGTTTGGCCACTTAGTTATCACGCTCTCCTCCTCTTGTATTTGATTGAAAAATCAACAGAGATGTGACAAAAATTTCTTAAGAAAACTTTGATGATTTACCAATATGATTGATCAAGTCACTCACAGTATTCTTGAAGAATATGAAGTTTCTTGAGATTTTTGTAAGCTTAGTTTTTCTTTCTCGTTTCTTGTTTTTATTTAGAGTCAAAAGACTCCTTTATATGGGTTTAGGCTGTGCTAAACCCTAATTAGAAGATCAGTCAAATCCTGGCCATCCAACAACAAAAAATTTCAAAAAAATTATTTTTTTGTGAACACTTGATCGATCAGCCCCTTATGGATCGTTCTAGTTTGGATCGATTGGTCCACTGGTCTCAGGTCCCCTGGTTCTACTCAAACCAGGGGTCATTGGACCGATCCACACAAAAGTGTGGATCGGTCCAGGGCTTTGGATCGATCCACACAAATGTGCGGATCAGTCCACCCTGCCAGATTCCAATCTCTGTGCTCTTTTTCACCTTGTTGTGGCTCCCATAAATATAAAACATTTATATTAAATAAATTACCCTACTTGAGGATTTTTCTTTATGGCTTGATTGGGTCTCCTACTTGTCTAAGTCAAGCCTCATCTATATGTAACTTTTACCTTTGATTTTACCTATACGATCGAGTGATGAGTCGAACAATGATACTTGACATTCTTGGACGTGTACACTGCTTCCATCTTCTCTTGAGATTTATTCTTTGAATTCAGAAGCGTCTTCATCCGCTTGTGAAGTGTCATGAGTAGCCATCAGTTGATCTTGCATACACTTGTACTTACCACACTAGGACACTTACATTACACTTATTTTGTACACACTCTTTACATCATTTTCTCTCAATTTGTCATTGAATTGATAAGTGCAACAAGCACTTTACAACATAATCTTTGGATCTTCCTTGGAATCAAGATTAAGGTAAAGGAGACAAGATTTTTACATAAAATTTTTAATGCTTCATCGATCCTAAACTAGGTGGAGACTATATGTTTATTTTCCGGAACCCCGTGTTTCCACATATGGTGTATAAACCATGTTCATAGAGTAAAAGGATGGTTATGTCACACAACTTAGAAATATGGATTGTGATATTCATGGTGTTGGAACCCAAACAACCTATATAACACACCAAATCTATGCCCCAAACAATCATATTAATTAAATTTAGGATGCAGATTGATATATGTTACATACAGGTTTTAAGGAGATGCATTCATCAAGCCAACGCACAGTTCGATCCACTGAAGTCTTGTTCCTCTTTTCAGAAACCCATGCGGGAACTTCATCCGCCAAACTAGCCCATATGTTTGGCTTCAGTGAAGAAATCATTTCCATGTATTCTACAGGCTTCATCTGCACATGAAAGTTAAGTCTGATAAGAATACAAGACATTTCAAGCAGAAAACACAAACAAGAAGTGTAACCAAGTATAGTTGAGATTAAGGAAAAACAATAAAAGAGCGTTTACCAATCGGCGACCACAAGGTGTCTCGAAAGAAGCTCCAGTTTTGTTAGTGCTTTCACATACTGGAAGGCATAGAATAGAATCCCTTGGGACAGCTGCAAAGCCATATTCATGCAATCCAAGCATCTGGTGCAGTCCTCCAATACTCGAAATAGTTCTCGGTGAAGGGCATTCTAAGCTGCAGAATCTCGATATGGCAAAATTGTTACTAGTCAATAACTAATTATGCAAATCTTCCAAAGTACCAAGCATATGTTCTTGCAAACTTTCCTTATTAAGGAAAACAAATTAATTTTTCTTTTTTCATTTTTGATCGGTAAAAAAATTAAAATAAAGTTCCTTTCCATTTATAAGACACTTTTAGACTGTTATATACCTATCAGAAATTCCTCTTCATTTTGGGCTGAATATGAGGTATCTATACTAAAACTATATGGTTTCTGTGAAAAAAAAAGGACATACTGATGTAATAGCTACAAATGAAAATGTACTACAATAACCATAAAAGTATCATGTACGAATATGCAATCACCAGTTCCTTCTTTCAGCAAGATATCAAATGCATTGCCTTAGATTGATGTTTCACTTCAGAGAAAGTTTAATTCAAGGGGGGCAAAAGGACATTCAGACACCACAGGATATTGATTGGATGAGTCATACTTGACATTAATGTGCAGTTTTTTTTTTTGGTAAATATTTATATGCAGTTACTATGACACAATAAGTTGGTAACATTGACTGGTCCTATCAATTTTGCATGAAATAGAAATTACCCTTCCCGAACAAGAAGACAATAGCCATGTGGAATAAAGAGTTCAGCTAGATGATACAGTCTACTTGCTGCAGCAGGAGGAAGAGCAAGAAGGTGAGATCCACTTCCCAAGGAACACTATAAACAGCGTAGGAACTAGGAAAAATGAGAAGATAAACCCATGTAATTCTTCTAGGGTATGGAAAAGTTTAATAGGTTTACATTATTATATGATTCTAGGAGTCTGAATTACAGGTTTATGCAGGATAGATGTTGGATCTGTTAGTACTTCTCTACTAACTAACATTAGGGACTTAAGGGTAAACATGGGACTACTGAACAGGTTCAGACATTTAAGGGTAAAGAGTTAGTTGTAGGGCCTTTTAGGTACTAGTATAAAGTGATTCTGGAACAGTTTTAAGTGTTGCCAGGTCAGGTTAAGGTACTGTTTGGATTACTAAAGATACAGATCAATGATAGGATAAATCTGATTTCATTGTGAACATAAAGGAATATAACAAAATAATGATCTAAAGAGAAGACTACATAAGGTGGAGTCACCGTAATAAACTTCAACTGCTAGAATGGATTTTCACCAACTATAGAAGGAGAGAGCACAACTTTGAAATTTGCAGCAGCGAACACCACTTTTTACTACATTGACTACTAAAAAATGAGGTTATGATTGAAATAGAGGTTCAAGAAGGAACTCTATTTACTACTTCTTGCAACAAACGCTGTCAGAATTAAGACAATCATTCTGTTAATGAAATAGTGAATTGATACTTACGTAATCTGACACAAATTAATAAAGTTTGATAACAATGTAATGAATGTTGTTACTATTAATATTTCCCCTAGAATAGAAATATATGCTAGTCAGACTAGAAAACATATCAGACCCTTTATTCTAAAACCTGCTTTAGTATCATGCAGATAAAGTGGCTTGTGGCTAGAAACTGCACCCTATTGGTAATAAGAACAACCAAGAGACAGAGAAAGCTAACATGATGTTCCATAGTAATTTTTTGGACTTTCACCCAAGTAGTTTCTGAGCATCTGAAACCCATTATTTTAGATAGGGTTGAAAATTGATCAGGTTGCATAGGGAAATGCCCAGACCTTTGACCCATATTAAAACCAGCTTAGGATTAGTGAATCTGAAACATGGAAAAAATAACCAGGTGGGTTCAAGCTGCTAGGGAAATAACTTTCATAAGTTATTTATTTACATTTTTTATAAGTAACAGTAATTTATTGCTCAAAGAGCAATGTAAGCCAAGGGTAAACAGGAAGTCTAACTGAGGTAGGATATTACAAGTTCTAATGCCAATTGATGCAATTTCGCCTAGTAGCTGTTATATGCTGCAGTTATGGGCCCAAAATAGATGTACAGAAGCAAGGACAGAATATAAAGAACCAAGAAATGAATATAATAACACCCAAATAATCTCAATTCAAGAAGATGATGAGGGGAAAAGAAAATGAATCAAATTAGAAGATTTAAGATAGAATAGATGAGGAAAGAAGGATGAAACAAGAAGAGAAGGGACTGTCTTAGTGTTTTTGGAATTTCAGGGCAACCATGAAATTACCAAAATACCCCTGCGTATGCATCAGAAAACTCTTCAATTTTACAGGGTGTTAGATATGTATATAAGTGATTCCCATGCAAAATTTCGATAGATTATGACAAGTAAAACTGTATAAAAAAGTATAAAAAGAACAATCTATAGTGTTTCTTGTAACAGAATAGTCCAAAAGAGAGTATGTCTCCTATACAAAAACTTAGCAAAAGAGAGTGAAATTTAGAGGGAAGATATGGGGAACAAAAGGAAGAAAACTCAAGTTAAAAGTGTAGAAGTATACGATTGTGTATATGGGGTGTATTTGTGTACCTTTTCTAGTTGGGTGTATGCTACTCCATAGACAAGAGAAGTACTGAATCATTTTAAAATATATATTATGTATGGTGTGAAGAATACCCCCTTATACATACATATGATTCTCCCCAAGTCCCTCTTTCTCTCTCTTTCTTCTTTTTCTTTGTGTCTTAGATCTACAATACAAGTTTCAACTTGGCATTAGAGACAATTAAGAGATATAGGCGAAAAAGACGAGCCAAAATCCCTACTAACGTTAGTATCTGTATAGCTAACGTCAACAGGCCGTACATGTGTCAGAAGTGGGCAGAGGTCGAGGACAACAGATCCTGAATTGTGGTATTTTTGCAGATTTGTTTTTATCCCTCTAGCTTTTTTTTTCAAAGGGTTTTCTTTTGCAACTCAAAAACCCTTGTATTTTGAAATTTTGTTGATTATGCTCATATGGAGGAGTGTCAGTGCGATTGCTTTAAAAGACTGGTAATTTTTTGAATAGGAACACATAAGAACAAGCGTCATTCAATTTGCTTGAGATTTGAGAGAAATCTTTCGTTTTTTGTTCTTCACTGTTACCTTCAGGCCTGTAATGTCATTGGGTGATCCCACGACCCATGTCTGGTGATTTGAGTCCTCACAAATCCTTGGGAAACTGATCGTGGGGATCCTATCTTGCTGCAAGGGAGCCTCTGCAATCTATGTCCCCTTTTGTCTCCTCGTGTCTATCCATGTGCAGATACACCTTATGCTTGGTTTTCTAAACTAGTGTGTTCCTTTTGTAATTGTTCTCTATTTGCCCATTTTTTGTGATTTGTAATCGGGTTTTTCCATGTCTGAAGTTAGTCAGACATCCAGTTCATTAAAGGAGACTGAGATGGGTACACTTAGTGGTGTAGTAAATTAAATGAATCCCCCAACACTCTTATTACTACAGTTAGATTGGATGTGACCAATTTTCTGGTTTGGTCCCAATCTGCAAAATTGTTCATCACTGGAAAAGGAAAAGGAGCTTATATAACTAGGGATGCGAAGATGCCAAATTCTAAGGATCAAACATTTGCTAAGTGGGAGGCCGAGAAGGATCGTCACATCATTATGACTAAACGTGGGGGTGTGGATCCATTTAAGGTTGTGGTGGTGATGGTGGTGGCGTAACCACATCGGAAGACAAAGATAAGTTGAGATGTGAGCATTGTGGTTGAGCTTAGCACACCAAAGAAAACTGTTGGGATCTTCATGGTCGTTCCACACAGGAGTTCCAAGGTAGAAAATAATGTGGTTTGCCCAAAGGGTCATTTCAGTGCCAATTCTGTTACTTCTTCAACAAAGTCAGTAGCCTCTTCTCCTTCATTGGATAGTCTCAACTTCTATGCGGATCAGATTGAGGGTTTACGATGTTTCATGGCCAATTTGGAGCCCTCCTCTTTTGCTCCTACTTCATCCTTTGCATAGTCAGGTACTTTAGCATTTGCCTTCAGTGCTTGTGTCATTCAAGAGCTTCGGATCATATGACAGGTATCTCTTTATTTTTTTCTACTTATTCTGTTTATTCTAAGGATAAGGTCAAATCACAGATGAGTATAAGGAGTCCATTACAGTCACTCCTACCTTGCTACTCTCCTCTGTTCTTCATGTTCCAAATTTTACCCTATATCTTTGATTTGTTAGCCATCTAACCAAATCATTAAACTATTGTGTGATTTTCTTTCCTACCCACTGTGTGTTCTAGGACTTGAAGACGAGGATGAAGATTGGTAGAGAACATGAGGATGGATTATATGTTTTGGATGACACACTTTACATTACTTCTTCTGTTCAATAATATTCAGTTCTCCGAATAAAGGATAACCCACCTTACACATATTCCTTGCTTTAATGGCATCAGCGCTTGGGTCATCTATCTTTTACTTTATTTAAACACTTGTTTCCATATTTACGTCATAATTTAGTATTTTATAGTGCAACTCTTGTGAGCATGCAAAATACTATCGTAATTCGTATCCAATAAACATGAATAAAAGTAGTTCTTCATTTGAAATTGTGTATTCTGATGTGTGGGACCAGTCCCTATTGTTTCACTTTTGGTTTTCGCTACTTTGTGACTTTTGTGGATGACTTTTCTCATTGTACATGGATGTATTTGTTGAAATCTAAAAGTGATTTCTTGTTTCATTTCAAAAAATGGTTGAAACTTAATTTGACAAGAAAATTAAAGTTACGCACAGTGATAATGGTGGTGAATACTTGTCTTCATCTTTTGTTTCCTACTTAGAAAATTGCAGTATTGTTCATCAAACCACCTGCCCTAGTACTCCATAACAAAATGGGGTTGTTGAGCGCAAAAATAGGCATCTTTTGGAAATGACTTATGCCCTCATATTTGAAATACATGTACCTAAAATTTTTTGGTTAAATGCTGTCCAAACAACAACCTCTTTGATGAACCGGCTTTCCATTCATGTCTTAGGGTACAAAACTTCTTTAGAGGTTCTTTCTCTTGACACCACTCCATCGCCTATAACACCTAAAGTATTTGATTGTATCTGTTTTGTACATGGTGATAAATCATTCAAAACTAAACTAGATCCTAGAGCTCTTACATGCATATTATTGGGATACTCTCCTAATTAAAAGGGGTATAAGTGTTATCATCCATCCACCCGAAAAAGATTTGTTTCTATTGATGTAACATTCCATGAGTCTGTCCCTCTCTTTTCTTCTAAGAAGTCTATAATTCAGGGAGAACAAGTTTCAGACGCTAGTGATGACTTTCTTCCAGTACATATCTTTCTCTTTAATCAAGGTACTCTAGAAGAGGATGATGTTAGTAAGGAGGAGCTTAAGGACAAGCCTTTTTTAACATACAAGAGACAAGAAAAAAAAAGCATAATTGGAGGATCCTCATGTTTCTCACCATGACATCTCCTCGGCTTCAAGTAATTCTCTTAATTCTTCCTCTATTTTGGTTGATGATATAATCTTCCTATTACTGTTAGGAAAGGTGTACGGTCTTACATTACGTATCCTATTGCCAATTATGTTTCTTTCAGTTCATTGTTTCCTTCATTTTGTTCTCTTTTGGTTGTCTTGCCTTCTATTTCTATACTTTGCATTGTAATAGAAGCTTTGTCTCAATCCCAATGGAAAGAGGCTATGGAAGAGGAGATGTGTGTTCTAAAAAAGAATAATACAAGGGACATTGTGACTCTTCCCAAAGGGAAAGTTGCGGTTAGTTGTAGATGGGTATATACAGGTATAAGGCGAGGCTTGTTGCCAAAGGGTATACCCAGACCTATGGCATTGATTATCAAGAAACATTTGCACCCGTTGCTAAGATGAATTAAATTCGGGTCCTCTTAGCCTTGGCTGCCAACCAGAATTAGCCCTTTATCTAGTTTGAAGTCAAAAATGTATTCCTGCATGGAGATCTTGAGGAAGAAGTTCATATGAAGTTACCTTCAAGCTTTCAGATTTGATCAAATACAAACAGAATTTGTAAGCTAAAAAAAGACCCTTTATGGGTTAAAACAATCACCGAGGACCTAGTTTAAGAGGTTCCATACAGCTATGGTACGGATTGGATATATACAATGTTAGTTTGATCATACTTTGTTTGTGAAGAGAAGGGGGAGTTAGATTACAATTCTTATTGTCTATGTGTTTGATATTGCAGTTACTAGAAATGATGTAACTGAAATAAAATATTGAAGTCTCAGTTGACATATGAATTTGAAATTAAGGACTTGGGACAGTTAAAGTATTCTCTTGGGATTGAAGTTGCTCGCTCTAAAAAGGGTATCTTCATTTCTCAGAGAAAATATACCTTAGATCTTCTCAGTGAAACTGGTATGCTGGGATGTAAACCTATTATTAATCATATGGACCCTAATCAAAAGCTGCATGATTTTGATGGTATAAGACTTATTGATGCTAGTAGATACAAAAGATTGGTATGACGTATGATTTATCTCTCATTGACATGTCCCGATATTGCCTTTGCTATGAGCATAGTGAGTCAATTTATGCATGCTCCTACGTTAGTCCATGTGGAGGTTGTATACAGGATACTAAAATATCTGAAAGGTGATCTAGGAAAAGCTCTAGTGTTTGCAAAAAGAGATAATCTTCTTGTGGAAGCTTATCCAGATGCAAATTGTGTTGGGTCGTGTTAGACAGAAGATCCACTTCTGGTTATTGTACGTTAGTGGGAGGAAATTCGGTCACATGGAGAAGTAAGAAACAAAATGTTATTTCTCGGTCAAGTGCAAAGGCTAAATATAGATCCATGGCTCATTGAGTCTATGAATTACTTTGGCTAAAGCTATTACTCTCTGAGTTAGGCTTTGCAGTAAAGGGTGCTATGAACTTATACTGTGATAACAAGGCAGCTATTAGCATTGCTCATAATCCAGTGTAGCATGACTGAACCAAGCACATTGAAGTTGATCGTCATTGCATCAAAGAAAAGCTTATGTCAAGCCAGATTTGTCTTCCCTTTGTCAAGACTAGTGAACAGTTAGCAGATGTGTTTACAAAAGGGTTATATCTTACTACTTTTCAGTTCTTATTATCCAAGCTTGGTATGTGCTCTATTTACATACCAAACGGCAGTGTAGAAGTCTATGATTGTGTATATTGGAGGTATTTGTGTACTTTTTCTATTTGGGTGTATGTTGCCCCATAGACGAGATCATTGTTCAAAATCTCAAATTGGCGGAACAGATTGTCTATGCCTAAAACCAATCCAGATCAGCAGATCGTTCAGTCCAAACCCGATCCAAAGTCAAAAAAATCTGAAAAAATTCTTTAAAATCCATAAAATTCTTGAAAAGTCTGACTGAAAAAAAACTTAATTTTAGGTATGTTAGATGCATCATACATGAATGAACACTATTACAAACTTACGAGTATGTATATTGTATATTGTATAATGTATAAAGATCAAGATTGTATAATTCATAAGGAAACATCCAATATGCTTACTTCTAGTGCATTAAAATCAAAACATACAAAATAAAAAACAAATAATGATGAAAAATATAAACACACCTAGCATGGTATCACCACTTCTACCATGAACACCGTGGTGGATATTTATGAAGGTATAGAGATAGCATTGCACGTGGCTTATTAGGATTGAAATGAAAGCTCATAAACTCTCCAAAATTGTGTTCTAAACTATATACAAAATCATATAAGCAAAAATAAAATAATAAAATAATACATGATTCATTATTCTAGCCAATGAGTTTGTGAAGTTTAATTTAGCCTTTTAGTATAAAGGCGGCAAGGAGCTAGCCCCCACTATCAATATAGGGGGGTTTCAAGGGGGTTAGGAACATTTATTGAGAATTAGGGAAGGGTTTGTGCACTCTTGAAGAAAAAAAACTATTTTTTAGGTTTTTTTTTTTCCGGATTGTTCGATCCCAATCTTGGATCGTCTGATCAGGGATGATCCGGAACAATCCAAGACTGGGATCGTTCGATCCCAGTAGGATCGTAATCTACATGACAGGATCGGACCGGTCCTGTCCGATCCCAATCTGGATTAGGCAATCTGATCCCAGATCATCCGATTTTTAAAACCATGCAAGAGATGTACTGAATCATTTATAAATATATATTAAGTATAGTGTGTATAATACCCTAACACACACATACGATTCTCCCCAAGCCTCTCTTTCTTCTTCTTCTTTGTGTCTTAGATCTAAAATACAAGTTCCAACTAAAAAAAACATGAAGAAGCTACTTTAATAAAGGTGATTACTATGGGAATGCAACCTAGAATTCTATTTTAAATAAGAAAGGAAGGAACTCCAGAATAACTATCAAGGAATAGAAATTTAGAGTCAAATAAGGAATTGAATAAGGAGGAAAACCATAAGAGATAAAGAACAAAATACCTACCCTGGAGATGTGCAATTAGATCCAATACGCAATCAAGAAAACCTTGGTCGTGCATCTTAGATTATTTTGATTCAAGAAGTAGAAGGGGACTAGAAGGAGAAGAGAAGACTATGGAAAAACCCTAGGTTCACATGGCTAAACCATGGGAAAGGGGGGAATAGAAGGAAAAAACCCAAAAATCCAAATTTAATTCAATACTCCATAACTAACTCAAGTACAAGTCATGTAGCTTTGATATATAGGCTCTAAAACCCATAAAACTTAGCAATAACTAAAAATAAAAACTTATAACTCCTAGGACCTTTCTAACTAATTACTTTCCTAAAACTAAAAGACCAACAACTACCATGTCTTAGGGGCTGTCAACTAGCACACCATGGGCCACACTTTGTTGACTTTGAGACCCCAAATAAAGACAAATAAACTAGCTGTCGACTAGCCCTAATACCTAAAATACCTTGGATTTTCAGCCTTATTACAAAAATACCCTTATCCTAAAAACCCCAAACTAACTCATGGCATCATGGGCCTTATTACAAGTATATCTTAGCCCTTAAAACATTTAATAAAAATTCACATATCACACAATACTTGAATCGTGTCCTCTTGTGTGGAGGAACATACAAGGGCCTTTTAACCATGTCCGCATCACTAATTGCTCACAAATTGATTGGACTATACAACAAGGTACAAAATGGTGGCATTTAGTACAATTATAGAAATAGGGCACAAAGGACCAGCGTTGGAACTCATTCATCACCCAAACACATATCTCCCACTCCAGAAACATTCTGTATGAGATGATGCCTTGCAAGACTGAAGCCCAATTCATAATCATCCATGTAACTTTCCTCCCCACCATTTCAAGAGGCTTGACATTCTTTCGTTCCACACAACCCATAAAACAGAAAATGAAGTTAATCTCCACATAATGTTGGCATGACATCTGAAATGACTTGCCAAGCTTCCATAAGATTCAGTATGGACTGAGGCATGACCCAGCTGATCCAAACAGGTCTAAAAGCTTGTACCATCCTTTTATGGGAAGCAGTCAATTAAACTCCCTACCCACATCCTTTTGTCCTCACCCTCTCAATGAAAGAACCTCTTATAATCTGGTCAACAATCCCGCCACCATCTCTATCTCCCAATCATTCATATTTCTTCAAAGATGTGGTCCTCAAGTCTTCCTTCAATATACTAACACCATATCATCCATGACCAAAGCTCTTTTATGGCTTTCCAACTCTTAAAGTCTAGATAACTCCCCCTTGAGAACAGTTTTCCAATACCATAAATCATCCCAAAAGCTCACCTTGAAAACATTTTCCACCCCATACCTCATTCCTTCCACTTGCTTTAACTTTAAATCTCTTTCCATAATCCGGACCTGTAGGATGGGGATAGTTTACTGCTATCCTGTCCACTGGATGTGATTTCAAACTTTGCCCCCACAAACTGTCCAGTTCATTTCCGAACCTCAAAGCCATTTTCTCAATAGGGTTTCATTCATAAGTCTAAAAGGATGTATACCCAATCTACCTGTTCCTTTGGCTCACAAACCTTTGCCCAACTACAAGATGGAACTTCCATTCCCCGTCTTTGCCGTGGCATCCCCTTGCAACTTTTTCAACCTTTCTTCCACCTACACAAGGATAGAGAAAATAGATTGATTGTATGAGGGTAAGTTTGATAGCACACTCTAGCAGTGTGAGTTTGTCTTCCTTAACTAAATGAGATGCCTTACATGTTGCAAGTAAATCATTGGGTCCCAAATAGACTTCACTTTATAACATGCTGCTAGAGGAAGTGCTAAATATAGGAACAGAACTTGCCAACTCTACACCCCAGAGCCCCCACAATACCTTCAATATCCAAAATATTTTCCACCATGACTACCTCATTCTTGATAAAATGATTTTTACCCCTATACCATCTCAAAGCATGATAAAATGTATCTAAGGTTCTCAAATGATCATCAGAATCTATGCACATACAGGGGGAAAAGGAAAAAGAAAGAAAGAAACAAGTAGGGTCAAGTCTAGGTTGAAACATATATGGTTTAAAACTCGTCCAATCTCGAGTCAGATAGTTCAATCCAACTCAGAATCACCCCAAGGCGATCCGAGTTTGAACTGTAGATTGCATTCCACAAAGGATCCAACGATGGGTCATTTTGGATCATCTGACCCTTATGTGGATTGTTGGGATTGGACGATCCCCAGTCCAACTCAGAATCAAATCTGCTATATGATTGTCTATCCTCCTTTAAAAATAAAATAAAAAATAAAACCAAAATGGGCTTTAGTAGAAACCCCATTTCTTGCTTCTATTGCTCTTGTTACCCCCATTGTCGTGCCTCCAACTTGTTCAACCTTGCATTTGAGCCAAGATCTACCAATTTTGGGTATCAAAAACAAGATTTAGGTACAATTTCAATGGATCAAAAGAGGGATTTTTAGGGTTCAACTATGAGTAAAATAAAGGTGAGATTTTGCATTTTAATCTTTCCTTCTTTTTTTTGCAACAAATCAGTAGATCAATGTCATCGTCAATAGATGTCAGATACAAAACAGAAGATCAACATTAGTAGATGCTAGATGTACTGATTTAAAGCATCAAAAACAACAATTTGTGTTTCAATTGAGCATCTAACACAGCCTTTTTTTTTTAAATGGGTATATTTTATGCTAGATCTATGGATTTGAAGCATCAAAAACAACAATTTGTACTTCAAATGAGGATCTAAAGCACTCCTTTTTTTAATGGGTATATTTCCAAAAATTGGGATAAGGCTGTTTGTTTGTTTGTTATATTTCCAAAAATTCAAATAAAATAAAATTACTGAAAAAAGCAATGGAAGAAATAACCATGGATTTGTAGGTTTAGGATAAAAAAACCATTGATCCACGGTGTTGCATGATTTAATATTAAATATTCCAAAAAAAAAAAAAATTAAATACTAAAAAAAAGGTGCAATTAAATAACTTATTTTAGACTAATAATATGAAAAACAAATGCATTCATGTGCCACTCATATTTTGAACTTCAAAGCTGGACTTGTCTCCCAAACAAATGCTTTCATGTGTCACTCATATTCATGTAGTTCAGTTTTCATTTTGTATTTTTCAGAAAATTATGAAAAATAAAAAATACAAAAAGTAAGGAATTTGTTTTGTTAATTATACATATTGGTTAATGTGATAAACAAAACATAAATGTGTGGATTTGGATCCAAACCCACATACTTAATGTCTTTTTTTACATGTATGTAAAAATTGTAGGATTCTTGAATATTGTATTTCTATTATTAAAATACAATAAATTCAATTAAGATAATTATATATTGTGTTACATGAGTTAAAATGTTATATTGATTTTTTATCTCATCAAGGTTATATATATATATTTCTCTTTCCAGATTCATGCTATATATGGCTTTAGGATCGGGATCACGTGCAGGTTGTATGGGTGCTTTAGAGCAAGATGTTGGGTGGAAATATTATGAGCCACTAAAAAATAATAGAAAGAAGGTGTAATGCAAATTTTGCAAAATAGAATTTTGGGTGGCGTGTACACATTCAAGCAACACACTGCACATGTAGAAGGTGAAGTGAAGAGGTGCACGATAATACCCAAAGAAGTTTTGGATTTGATGAACCAGCACCTGCATGATGCAAAGATTTTGAAGAAGGTTGACGAAAAAAGGCTCAAGTATATGAGCAATTGAGCAGGATGAGGGGCGATGAGTCCGATGACAATAAGGAGGATGCATATGCAGCTGTAGTTGGTGGTGATGAGTTTTAGCAACTATGGAGTAGGAGGCTCTTATAAAAGCATTGAAGGAGAATCACAAAACTGGTTCCATGGATGATGAGAGGTGGAGATATTCAATTTATGGCCCGCTCACTAGTGTAGGAGGGTGGGTTCCCAGTATCAACCTGTGGGTTCTAGTGCATATCCGGATTTAGGGAAAAATGGGAGTGTGAGAGTTCCCATTGATCTGGAGAAAGAGTCTGAGAGGGTGTGCAAGGCAATGGAGAGGATCAAATCTACAAGTGCAGCCATAACAGATGTTGGTACTATAAGAAAGGCAGGCAATAAACAAAAGAGGCTGAAGGACATGTTTAGCAAGAAATCATTTGAGGAAGTGGAAGAGAGCATATGCAAGTGAATGGTAAGTAATGCTATTCCGTGGCATGCAACAAAGGGTCCATGGTTTCAACCCATGGTAGATACCTTTACAGAGTACGGTCTTGAGGTTAGAACCCTCACATCTTACCAGTTGAGTACTACATTTCTACAACAAGAGGTTAATCTAATAAAAGATTATATTAAACAGTTGCATAACATGTGGCCCAAGTATGGATGCATTATTTTGTACGATGGGTAGAAAACGAAGACTAGATGGCAATTGATACTACAACATGATATTCCACAACTTAATGAACCATGGAGCATTCAAAGACAAAAGAATATTTGCTCAGGCTTATAGACAAAGTGGTGAATGAGGTTGGGGAGATAAATGTTGCCCAAATCATGACGGACAAAAAAGTAGCTTTCAAGGCTATAGGATAGATGTTGATGTTGAAGATGGAGCATTTTGGACTCCATGCACTGCCTATTGTATTCACCTGAGGATGGAAATATTTGTAAAGTTAAATATGTAAAAGAAACATTCGTAAAAGCCAAAAAAATAATGTTTGTGCTTTAGTATAGCAATGACTAATGTTATGAGGAAGTTTACAGAGACTCACAACTTGCTCTCCCCTAAGGATCACCAGATTTTCCACAAACAAAAGACATCGGAGAGTCTCAAAGTATAATGCCCCATCACATAAATGTTTTACTAATGAGGACTTTAAGAGGGCACTGGGCATCAATGATGGGAAAAAAAAGGCTATGGTGGATGAAGTATATAATATAGTGCTCACCACACAATTTTAGGCAAAGACAACAGACGTTTGCAAGGTGATGGAGCCTCTGATCAAGACAAGAAGCCAATAATGCCCATTATATATCAGGCAATGTATAGGAGAAAAGGAAGCCATCGAAGCAAATGTTCCCCACCACAAGAAGTTTTGGGATATCATTGATGCAAGATGGAATAAAACACTCCATAATGACTTACATGCAACAGATGATGATTAAGAAAACATTGCAATATTTAATATTGTTTATCATTGAGCATTGGTTAACTATATCTCGTTAATGTTTATATGGAAACCAACTTCCTGAATCATTTGTTACAATACATCGAGCGGCTATCCAGTTATTAAGAATCAAGAACCAGCCTGAAGAATGCTATTCAAAGTCTAGAGCCAAATATAAACAAGCAGGTCAGGGCATGGACAAGTAAGTTATCTTTCTTTTATTTTATTGATAAGTGTTGTGTTTTTCAAGGTACGATGGGGATTGACTTTCTTTCTTAACCAATTGTAATTGAGATGTTTCACAGATGCTGAAGGAGAGTTCCACACAGAACTTTATAAGAGGGCTCAAACCACATGTACTCCAAGTATACTCCATACAAAGAGTTCATTAATAGTTATTATGTTAATGAGAAGTTCTGAAAAATTCACATCTTTCTCCCTAAAATTGATTGGTGGGATTTGTAAGCAGATAGTGCACCCTAGTTAAGAGATAATGCAGTCAAAATCCTCAATCAGATGTACTCCTCTTTAGGATGCAAGAGAAATTAGAGCATGTTCAATCTCATCCAATCTAAACCAAAGAACCATATGAAGATGCAAAGCCTGCACCAACTCATCTTTGTCCACTATAACATGTGGTTGAGGGTTAGAAATTTAACTAATAAGAGTATAGACGAAGATTACAATAATCCGATTGACTGGAGTCACATTTTCTAGTGTATGACCCACTAAACCCTTAGATCCATGAGGAGTAGGATCCATTGTTAGATAGACAAGATATTGAATGGCTCGAGCAAGGATTGGCAGACACTAGTGCTGAGAAGTATTGCGGGCATAATTTATAACCATGATGTTTACATTGGCGATTTTGAAGGGTGGGAGTGATGGTATGAGTAGTACTACAAGGATTACTAGAGAGGGTGGAGCCAGTGATGATGATGATGACGATGTAATTGTTGTTACTAGTCAATGTGTAATTGGTGGATCTTCAATGCCATGCGTTTCTACATAAGACACTGATCATGGCATCCGATTTCCACAAACTCAGCGACTCAATGATACCTATGGATATATGCATGGTTATGGAGATGCAACATCTTCATTAAGTGCGTAGCTCGGATCTAAGGACAATGTTGAGGAGTGGATGCATTCCATGGGTATGAGTGGACCCTCACATAAACATGATAGGTCAGTCCCATGATATCTGGCAATGGCAGTCATATTCATCTTCACAAGGATATCCACAACATGCAGGATACCCCATTTGAGGAGAGTCGAGCTACTTGGTTTATTTAGGGTTAATCTATAGAAAAATATTTAGAGAAGAAAAAGAAAGAGAAAGAGAAGTTTGGGATCAATCGTATGAGAGTTGTGTTCTCATACATTAATATTTATATTAAAACCTTGATTGATACACCATACATGTAGTATACTATAGGTATGTATCTATAATATCCTTCACAATATACAACACTCCCTCTCAAGCTGAGGAATAGATATCAATCATTCTCAGCTTACTAATGAGTGACATAAACTGCTCTCTTCTAAGACCTTTTGTGAAGAGATCTGCAAGTTGAACTTTGGTTTGTATGTATGGAATACATATATTACCTTTCTTGATGTGGTCCTTGATGAAATGTCTATCAACTTCCACATGTTTGGTCCTATCATGTTGCACTGGGTCATGTTCAATATTTATTTGTGCCTTATTGTCACAGTAGAGATTCATAGAGCCTTGTACTGGATATCCAACTTTAGTTAACATCTTTAACCATAAGGATTCATAGATCCCAAGAGCCATTGATCTAAACTCATCCTCTGCACTAGACCTTGCAACCACAGACTATTTCATATTTCTCCAAGTCATCAAGTTTCCTCCCACAAATGAACAATAACCAGAAGTAGTCCTACGGTCTGTCAGTGAGTCTGCCTAGTCTGCATTAGTATATATTTCAACCCGACAGTGCCCATGTTTTCTGTATAAGATCCCTTTTCCCAGACAGCCCTTTAAGTACCTTAATACTCGATATTCAGCTTCCAAGTGATCTTGAGTAAGAGCATGCATAAATTGACTAATTACACTCACTGCATAAGTAATATCAAGACGAGTTAAGGTTAGGTATATCAGACGCCGTACTAGCCTTTGGTATCTTCCTGCATCAATCATTCTTTCACTGTTATCTTCTTTTAATCTATGATTGGCCTCTATAGGAGTTAAGCATGGTTTACATCCAGTCATCCCTGCTTCTTTCAACAAATCCATTACATACTTTCTTTAAGAGAAAAAGATGCCTTGTGTTGATCTAGCAACTTCTATCCCAAGAAAGTATCTCAAAGAACCTAGATCTTTGATTTCAAACTCTCTAGCCAACCCCTTCTTTAGCCATGTGGTCTCTTTTTCATCACTCTATGAATATTATATCGTCAACATACACAATTAAGATAGTCATCTTAGGACCATTGTGCTTAGTAAAGAGAGTGTGATCCGCCTGAGCTTGTTTATACCCTGCATTAATCATAGCAGCTCTAAACCTTTCAAACCAAACACGAGGTGACTGTTTCAAGCCATATAGAGCTTTCTTTAGCTTGCACACTTTCCCATTCATACAAGACACTTGAAATCCTAGTGGTGTGTCCATATACACTTCCTCCTCCAAGTCCCCATGTAGGAAAACATTTTTCTACATCAAATTATAAGAGAGGCCATCCCTAATTTGTTGCTAGTAATATAAGGACTCTTACTGAGTTTATCTTTACAACTGGGGCAAAAGTTTCTTGGTAATCAATACCATATGATTGAGTATACCCCTTGGCAACTAGCCTTGCCTTGTATCCCTCCATAGATCCATTAGATTTGTATTTCATTGTGAACACCTACCTGCAACCAACTAGCTTTTTTCCCTTAGGGAGATCAACCATTTCTCATGTTTTGTTTCTTTCCAACGCTTTCATTTCTTCTTCCATGGTCTTCCTCCATTGTGGTTGATTTATAGCCTCAGATCATTGCGAGAAACTATAATAGAGGACACTGCAAGAGAGAACCTACGAAAATGAGGTGACAGTACATGATACGAGACAAAATTGGACATTGGGTGTTAGGTACAAGATCTCACCGCCTTTCTAAGAGCGCTGATTAAGGTTCTCAGGAGCTGAGGTAGAATAGTATGGAATGGTCACATTACCTGTCTCATGAGAAGGCTTCGAAGTAGAGTCTTGGAGTGGTTCATGAAAAGGTAGGTCCTGATCTCGTTCCTATAACCCTTCTTGTTTCTTCCTTCAGCTGTAGCATTTCAATTCTTTCATTTTTTTTTTACCATCATTCTCTCCCTTTCCACCAGCCCCATCAAAATGATATATAGGAACTGGCACGGGAAGTGGAACTAAGAACAACTCTTCACCAACAAGATACTCCCCCTAAAGAGATGACAGACCAGAAAAAAATGGAAGGGATTCAAAAAAACTGACATCCCTAGACATAAACTTACGACGTGTAAGAGGATGATAACACTTGTAACATTTATGATCAACTCCATAGCCAAAAAAAAATGTATTTCAGTGCTTTAAGGTCTAGTTTAAAGTAATTAGATTTAGGAATGTGAACATAATAGATGCAACCAAAAGTTTTTAACGGAAGAGGAAACAATTGAGAGTGAGGAGACAACACAGCAAGAGGAGATTTATAAGAAAGAACCCGAGAAGGCATCCGGTTCATAAGATACACTATTATTTGAATGGCTTCAAACCAGAAGGTCCGAGGCACATTCATGGTGAACATGAGAGCACGGGTAATCTCCAGGAGAT
>JAOXJP010036529.1:0-16584 GCA_025762735.1 Platanus orientalis
ACTTTGATAAGAAGTATGGTTTATAAGAATCAGTGTGATTTGTATTTGAAGATTAGAGGGAAGTAAGGTGATTCATAAGAGCTATGAATGATTTAGAGACCTTAAAGGTTATATTTAAAGAAGTTAGTGATTAAAAGACCTATTGTGGTTTATTATTTTAGAGATCCCTTGTGGATTATGCATTTCAGAGAGTTGTAGTTAGAGATGGACACCACAGTGGTTATATATTCAGAGACCCCCTTAGAGGTTTTGTATCTGGGATAGAGACCCCCTCAGAGGTTTTGTATATGAGATAGAGACCCCATTAGAGGTTTTATATCTGAGATAAAGACCTCACAGGTAAGCGTTTCATTGACTATGAAACCAGATACACTCCACTTAAGAAGACCTGTCTCTCTTTAGTCTATGTCACCAAAAAGGTTAGGCACTACTTTCTCTCATACAAAGTGTTCCTGATATCTCGAATAAATCCCATCAAGTATCTATTTAAGAAACCGGTAACTACAAGAAGAACTGCCCGATGGCTCATGATGCTATCAGAATTTGACATCACATGTCTCACAGAAAGCTATCAAGGGGAAAGCCATAGCTGATTTCCTAGCAGATGGACCGGTAGATGAACCTTCATCCTTGAAATTTGACTTCCTAGATGAGCAGATACTATGTATTGAAGTTGAATCAAGTAAGATTGTTAGATAAAAAATGTGTTTTGATGGAGCTATCAATCAATTGGGCTACGGGATTGGAGCCATCCTCATTTCCCCTATAGGTGTCCTTATTCCAATCACTGCAAGGCTACACTTCCAATGCACCAACAGTATAGCATAGTATAAAGCTTACATCATCGGTTTGAAAGTAGCCATTGATCTTAGCATTGATGAACTAGAAGTTTATGGAGACTCAACACTTGTCATCTTCCAAGCAACCGGAGATTGGTTCATTCGGGAAGAAAAATTTCTAGACTACCATGAATGCCTACAGATCCTATCCAAGAGCTTTGAATACCTGACTTTCGACTACATTGGTAGAAAAAGGAACAGCTTTGCAGATGCTTTAGCCACATTGGCTTTAATGATTGACATCCCTTAAAAGGTAAACATGACACCAATTGAGATTAAATAGAGAAATGAGCCAGCTTATTGCCTCCAGATCACAACTACTGACTTGAATAGAGAACTGTGGTTCCTCGACATCAAGAACTATCTAGAAAATCAGACTCTTCCATCCATGGCTTCCAAGAATGATTAATGTGCTCTACGGAGATTAGCTACTCAATTTGTACTATATGGAGAGACCTTGTACAGAAAGTCCCTTCATCACATTCTCTTGAAGTGCATCGATGAAGCTGAAGCCTCCATCATTATTGAAGATATCCATGGAGGAGAGTACGACCCACACATGAATGGGATCATGCTTGCCAAGAAGATTCTTCGATTAGGCTACTACTGTTCAATTATAGAATTAGATTGTTGTCAACATGTGAAGAAGTGCCACACTTGCCAGTCTTATGCCAACATCATCAAAGCACTAGCTTCAGAACTGTGCAACTTAACTACTCCTTGGCCATTTCCCATGTGGGGAATCGATGTGGTAGGACCTATGTCTCAGAAGGCTGCTAATGGACATCTGTACATCATTATGGCTATCAACTACTTCACCAAATGGGTCGAGGCTGTGTCTTTAGTAGCAGTCACAATGAAGAACATAGTTAGATTCATCAGGAGAGACATCATCTGCCAATATGGTGTTCCCAGCAAAATCATCGTGGACAATGCAACTAATTTTATGGGAAAAGATCTTAAACTACTATACAAAAAGTTTAAGATTCACCACCATTGATCCTCTCCATACAGACCATAGATGAACGGAGCAGTAGAAGCATGTAACAAGAATCTCAAGATCGTATAGAAAATGACTGCTAATCACCCCAACTAGCATGAAATGTTGCCCTATGCCCTTATGGCCTACAGAACTTCAATTCACACTTCAACAGGGGTAACCCCCTATTCATTGTTTTACGGCATGGAGGCAGTCTTTCCAATTGAAGTTGAAATTCCAAGTCTCTGAGTCCTAGCCGAGGCAAAGATTCCAGAGTCAGCTTGGGCACAGGTTCAACATGATCAACTAAACTTTATTAATGAGAAGAGATTGCAAGCAATGAGCAATGTACAAGCCTATCAGAGGCGCATGGTCACAACATTCAATAAGCGAGTCAAACCTAGAGATGTTGAAGAAGGAGACTTAGTTCTCAAGAAGGCTCTTCCACATGAGCAGGCACCACGAGGGTAACCTCGGCCAAACTACGAAGGACCTTTCATCGTCAAATAAAAGCTCTTTGGTGGGGCACTACTATTAGGAAACATAGATGGAGAAAACTTCCCCAGATTTGTAAACTTGGACGAAGTCAGAAGGTTCTTTGCTTGACTATTGTAAAATAGACTTTTGTTATAAAAAGACCTTGAACGGTCATTTTACTGAAACATCTTCTTACCTATTTCAATTTTGCACTTCCAAAGTCATGTTCATCTCTACAAATCCAATACAAAAGAATCATTAGTTTAAAAAAAAGGAGCAAAAAAATCAAGAGAGAAGCAAAAATAAAAAAATAAGAGCTTATACAGAACCATGATTTTCTTCCAAAATACAAAGAGATTTTGCAGAGAACCATGATTTTTTTCAACACATGGGAATTTTATGTAGAACCATGATCTTCTTTTAGACATGGGAATCTTATAAAGAACCATAATCTTTTTCAAAACATACAAGGATTTTGTACAAAACCATAATCTTTCAAGATATGGGCATTTTGTAGAGAACCATAATTGTCAATTTGCAATAAGCCTCTACTCATGAACCATTCACATTCAGATTTCCTACCTTCTTTCAAACCTTGCCTACTTAAAAGCAAACATTGAAGTCTTCAATGGACCATTCATTCAACAAAACAATTGTTCAAGCATCTTAACACTTCGAGAAACTCGAAGCAAAAGTTAGCAATACACAAGTCAAGCATTCAACCAACTTGGAACAAGAGCATGTACCTTGTCTAGTCACTTTCTAAAAGCCCAGACCTATTTGAATGCAGGGGGCAAAAAAGGGATAAAGACAAAAAAAATGCAAAGCTCAGAATGAAAACCAGAAATGGCATTCTGACCCATTCCTAGTAAACAGGAGCAAAAAAGGGAGCAAAATAAAGTCAACACTTATGATGAAAAATAGAAATGACATCTTGAGTCAAGTCAAGTCAAGTCAACCAAGTCATGGGCACGCATTTGCAAAGATCATCTTTTGACAAAGCAAGAACAAAGACCTCAAACATAGGCCTACAATCTCAATCTCTCAAGAAAATCACATTCAAAACCCAGAGTTTGTAAACCTTTCATACCTCACTCAATCTAGGCATGGAAGCATAACATATGAAAACATGACCCCATGTGTATTCAAGAGCAATACAATAGGCCGTCTTCAACATTCAAAGACCCGAAGGGCCTAGTTTTTAAAAAATAGAAGATTTCTAGAAAATGAATTTTCAAAGCCTCTTTCAAAAGCAAATGCAAAAGTCAACCGATCTAGGCCTCAAAACTCAGTCATTAGTTAATCAACATTGTCAACCATTCAAAGCATCTTCAGTTAAAAAGTCTTCTACACGCCTTTCGACGACTCTGGGATAAAGGAGCAAATCAACAACAAATTAAGATGAAACATCATCTCCAGCAAAATTCCATTCGCGGCTCAACAAAGAGCCTTTCATGGCCAAACAAAGCTGGAGATGATACATTATCTCCCCAAGGAAAAACAAAGGTGATGCATCATCTCCCATCAAATAATAATTGGAGATGACCTGTTACCTCCTAACAAGAAACATAAAGATGTAATATTTTCCCCAGTAGAGCGCCATTCATGGCCAAGCATCATTGGGGATGATAAATCATCTCTCAAGAAGTCAAACAATGTGTCATTCTTTACCAATCTTGACACAAAGATTGATGTGTCATCCATAAGCATGAAAATTGGGGCATGGATCCCCAAGTAAATGAAATTGGGCCTCGGCCCCTGAGCAAAAGAGATTGGGCCGTGACCCCTAAGCATGAAAATTGGGGCATGGATCCCCAAGCAAATGAAATTGGGCCCCAACCCTTGAGTAAAAGAGATTGGGCCCTAGCCCCTGAACAATGAAAATTGGGGCATGAATACCTAAGCAAATGAAATTGGGCCCCAGCCCTTGAGCAAAAGAGATTGGGCCGTGACCCCTAAGCATGAAAATTGGGGCATGGATCCCCAAGCAAATGAAATTGGACCCTGATCCCTAAGCAAAAGAGATTGAACTGTGGCCCTTGAGCCTGAAAATTGGGGCATGGATCCCCAAGCAAATGAAATTAGGCCCTGGTCCCTGAGCAAAAGAGATTGGGCCGTGGCCCCTGAGCATGAAAATTGGGGCATGGATCCCCCAAGCAAATGAAATTGGGCCCCGGCCCCTAAGCAAAAGAGATTGGGCCGTGGCCCCTGAACAATGAAAATTGGGACATGGATCCCCAAGCAAATGAAATTAGGCCCCAACCCTTGAGCAAAAGAGATTGGGTCGTGGCCCTTAAGCATGAAAATGGGGGCTTGGGTTCCTAAGTAAATGAAATTGGGCCTCGGCCCCTAAGCAAAAGAGATTAGGCCATGGCCCCTGACCAATGAAAATGGGGGCTTGGATCCAATTTAGGCTTCGTCCCCTCAGAAAAGTCATCACCCTCAATAAAAGTCCATTCTTATGGCAAGCATCTGAAAATTGAAGACCGCTTCGTCGACAAAGCAACTATAGCAAAAGTTCATCCTTATGGTAATGTTTGATAAAAAATGATGCATCGATCATTTTTGACCTTGATATCAGGCCGCGTAAAGGTTTAATGAGGACTCTCCCTCACAGAATGGAACAAATTTTGACCTTACAAATTGCCTACCAAGCATAGGCAAATGTCGATTATGGTTCCATTGCCTACATAACATGACAAAACATGAATACGTAGCACCGATCCTTGTGATCTCCATGGCTTTTGAAATAAGCCTAAACACTTCCTGATATGCTTTGCTCAGGCCACCATAGGTTCGGTGAGGAACTCTAGGTTACCTCACTAGAAATGGCCGAAATCGTTGACATAGCAGACTGTCTACTCGGGTATAGATAGATGTTGACCTTGATCCATAGCCTATATACCATGACAATCATCTCTGAAAATTGACTGAAACAAATATATAGCATTGATTCCCCAGAATCTCCATGGCTTTTAGAGTAAGCCTAAAAACCTCCTCACATACCCCAACTAGGCCGCGTAGGTTCGCTAAGTCCTTCACAAATAAACCACCTAACTAGGGTGTAGGTAGGCATCATCATTTCATCGCCTGCATATTGTACTAGCCATGTTTGTAGATTGGATGGTTGAAACAAATGCGTAGCACCAATCTCTCGAGATCCCATGGCTATTGAAACAAGCCCAAAAAGTTTCTCACAAGCCCTGTCGGTAATCCATAAACCATGAATAAATTGCCTCATAGCATCCTGGTTATTCAGACATAGCTGAATGCTGTACTTTAATTCATAGCCTATGTATTGTCTTAGCACTAATACCGTTAGGGAGTTAAGCATATATGTAGCATTGGGTTCCTTGTTATCACAACCTCCACAGCTTTTGGAGAGAGCACAACAACATCTCCAGTCCTGGTTGGTCCTCTACCTACCCTCTGTCACAGACAAGATAATTGTAGGGTATGACCCACTTGTGATGTTTATTTATAGGACGTAAATACGCATCACAAATTGATCCATAAAGTCTGTAAAATTCCTAAGGCCATAGATGGACTGCTATCATGCTTGAAGAATCCTCCTCACAGCGAACAGGTTCCTTGTGAGAAAAACCCATCATCGCTTTTCGGGAAAGAGCTCATAACATTTCTCTGCATGTCTAACCAAGATACCCTTCCAGTTTAAATTTTGGCACAACCCAGTCTATACATTTGAATGGCTTACCTGCATCGCCACTTCAGTTAGTTCTTTACTTGTCGCATGATTTACTAACGGTCACCCTGTGACTACTGCTTAGCATCGGACAACGAGCAATGTCACACTTCGATCCATCAAGTTTATGAAATGCTAGCTTCTATCCATAACATTTTGCCATTTATAGTCTAGACATTTATCAAGCTTCAATAGTACTTTTATAGCATGGGTTACTTGTGAGAAAAACCCTTCCATAGCTTCTAGGGAAAGAGCGTACTAACATTTCTCTGTAAGTTCTGACAATCACCGCTTAACAGACCGACCTATTAGCACCGATCTTGGTGATGCTTGCTTATTGGGACATAGGCATTGTGTTGCATTCACCCTTAAACGTTATGTGTTATACCTGCTTTAGCAAAGACTGGGTTGCTATTACCTGGGTAAGGCACAACACCCAATCCTAATGGAGTCTGCCTTGGCTTTGGGAGAGAGTTATATAAATTCTTCCTTGCACGTCTCCCCACCTTGACAATGTTTAAGTAGGACAAAAATATTGTCATGGATCAATCCATAGTCTATGTAACCATCGCTTTATGGATGCATAGCACTGACCTTCCAAGGTCTTATAGCTTTTCTAGAGAGAGCTTCCAAAATCTCTCCATGAGTCCTGTAAAATACAACATTTGCCTAAGTGGGACAAAGGCAATGATGTAGATTGATCCTACTATATATCATAACCGATGTAAAGCCACACATGTCTTCGGAAGTGATATTTAGTGCACATGTACCATGATTGATGTAAATCTAAGCAGTGTTCAATCATGACTACATATATTTTCCATAGCTTTTCCAGGGAGCGCTTCACTAACATCCCTCATTGAATCCCGTAAAACTCTCAAGGATAGTCACAACAGACGCCCAATCAATCAACTGCACAAATGTATGAATGATAAATCAACACAGCAAATGCAAACATGTTAAACATGCAAAACATGAAAAAATCTCAAGCAACTTCAACCAACTTATACAAATCAAATCACTTTAAAACTAGCCTAAAAGTAAATACAAGTGCATAAGTCATCTGAATGGTTCTTATGTGTTTACAACTTTTGCATGACTGGTTTTCCGTATCGGTATTTCTGTAATGTTTTCCGCATGTTTTCAAGCAGTTGCGCCCCATGTCGATGACTTACATGTCTCCTGATGTAGCGCATATGCTAATAATAACATCTGAAGAGCTAGAGAAAATGTCAATTGCTTGTGTATAACTTATGAATAGCCCAAGTTTTTAAAAGAAAGAAGGTCCTTTCATCGGTGAATACCCATTTTTTTCAAACATTGGAATCAAGGAATTTACGAAACACCAAAAGAGTGTACCTTCAACCTAAGAAGACATTTCAAAAATAACAAACTCATTTCAAAACCTTGATCCCAAAATCAAGGACAATTTCAGCTCAATACAATTTTTCAAGCCAAAACTGTGATACATTTCAAAAGCTACTCACCCAAATATCCATAAATTACACACAAGGAAGAAGCATGGTTTCTCCTAAGTCAAAATTAGGGCACTTCATTCTTTGTTATATACGGCAAACCCACACATACCAAAGAGGGGCATCTGTCAGCACCCAAATTTTGACTCGGGTCATGTGATGGTATAAGGACAGCATAACAATTATTAGACATCAAGACCTTAAGCACCCTTAGCTTAGAAAGAGCAAACTTGGAATCTAGGAGGTTAGGCACTCTCAAAGAGGTCTTTCCAGATATTTCAATCGCAAATGAATCAGTCAAAGTACCTTATTACAACCCAAAAAGCACCGTTTTAGGACAAACCCTAATATCTTTCAAAATCATAAACAGGACTTTGAGGGTCCACATTTTAGAACTCCATTCATGTCATCAATAAGTTTTCCACCTCCTATAAGCTTTTTTGCATTAAAGCATCATAGTTGAAAAAATTACCATTTTGCCTCTCTACCTTCAAAGGCTCAATACTCACCATCTGTCATCCAGATCATTGAATCTCTCAACCTACATAAGCCTTCTTGTCATGAAGCATCACAAACAAAGAATTCATATTTTCACCTTTTTTGACCCACAGGTGAAAAATTACCATTTTACCCTTTTTACTCAGAGAATGACCCTTAAAACCTCTCCTGTGGTCCAAATGATATAATTTCAGATCCTATGCACCCATGAACCTCTCCTCTCTAAAAGAATTATCACAAGTCAGACACTACTTGAGAACGGCACCAACCAATCTCTCAATCTGTGATAACCCTGACTAAGAAATGACCATTGCAAAAACTCCTGAAGATTCATCCGATCTCCGAATCTAGAAAAGTCAGTGGCCATACTTTGGCCTGAGCCTTATCTTTAATTCGAAGTCTCGAACCTCTATGAAATCTCAAATCTTCCTCAAAGGGTCAAAAAGCTATTTTTCCACTTTTTACTTTTTTCGAGCCAAAATGCTCTCTAGGCCTCCAAATCAGGATCAGTCGATGTCCATTTCTTCAGAATCACGAGGCCTTTAAAAATATGTCTAAGGAGCCAGGGCTTTCATAAAATTCATCTACCAAGATTCCCTTAAATACTTTAAAAATCATGAAAAATCAGGTCTAAAAATTAGGTGCTCGAACGACTCTTGGGAGCGCACCTGATATTAGAAATTTAGATAGTCAGTGGCCACACCACAATAAATTCAGAGCCGTGATACTATTAGATCCATGCTAATTTACAGAAAATCCATGGCCCAAGCAATCATTTTTGCCCAAACCCTGAAAAAGAGCATTTCGTTTGTATTTGGCACGCAAAATGCTCTTAAAAGTTCTATCGAACTCAGAATGCAATGAGGTTAAAGCCATTTTCTTGGGATCTCTCCTGTCCTTAATAAAGCATTTCATAAACCCCTGATTCAGGAAATGATCATCCATTCAATTTCACCTAGCTCCAGGCAGTTACAGAAACCTGATTCGGTCAGATAACTTTACTTCAAAAAACCCTCGACAATTGCCCAAGAATCCAACAACCAATCTGTCAGCTTCTGTGGCTTCAAGACTCTGCAGACTTCCAATCCTCTAAATATGGCCTGAGGTGGCATTTTATAGAAGAGCCAACAGCATCCCCTGTACAATTTTGTTAAACCGTTTAAAAAATGGTTTTTGACCTAATTTCCTACTCGAGTACTGTAATCTGGCGTAGTCAAAAGCTGTGAACCACCTGGACCTAAGAGAATCTATCCCTAGTCCACCCTCTGATCAATTTGACCATATTTCCCTTTCAATTTACATTTGAGAGCTTTTTTAGCCAAAAAACCCTAATTTGACCCCCTTACCCTTTTCGTAATTTGATTCTGACTGAACCGGTTCGACAGGAGTATTTGGGACATCTGAAAATGACACTGACTGGGCTGACTTCTAAGCACGGGAGCTCAAACAGAGTGACAGCAGCGATAGGGTTTGAAAAGTAAAAAAATGAGACATTATTCAAGATTAGTTAAAGTGAGATATTTTGCATTTAATGCATTCTTATCTTTAGCTAACCATTTACAACCTTTAGATTGGAATCTTTTGATTCTCTCTCTCACCCTCCACCCTAGGATCCCTTAGATGGATTTCAAATCCCTAGTGAACCCCTTAGAACCCCCCATCAAGCATCCTAAGACTTCCCCTTTAGGTTTGCACCCAATGGAAGTTTACCGAATGACATCTTCCATGCCACCTCCATAACTCCCTCCATCCAACCTCATTAACACACCCCCATCTCACCCTCCATTAGATTAGACCAAGTTTAATCTAACCATTGGACCAGCCATGTCACCCATCCATGTCTCTCCTCCTAAATCAATCCCAATCCCACATTAGGATTAAATCCTAGCCCTACACCCCATTTAGGATATGGATGATGCTCACCCTTCATCCTAAGCATCGCTATCCTAAATCCAACCATTGATCCCACTAATTTAGGGCTATAAATAGCCCTAAATTCATGGTGAGCAGGGTTGGCAACTACAAACCCTAAACCAAAAGAGAAGAAGGGAAAGAAAAAGAGAAAAAGTGTGATTCACCTCCAACCCTTGGCAAGGTAAGCCTAACCCTGATCAAATTCATGTTCTACCTCTCAATTATGATCATTTAACAACTATTATGCTTTCCAATTTATGATAGAGCACTGCTCTAAATTGGATACAAGGTAGAGGCTCAATAATCTCTATCTTGCTCTTATTTTCGATCAGTTTTGGTGCTAAATTTTGTTTGAATTTTGTATAATGCCTCTTGAGTGAAATTTTTAGTATGTTGTAATAGACATATGTTGGGTGTTCTGTATTTAATTTTGTAATGTTTTGAGCTGTGGAAGGCCTTGAAATGGCCCTCCAAACCGATCCCAAAAATTGGGTCCTTTGAGACCCAATTTAGAGGAATATTTCTGAATTTTATTTCGAATAATTCATGCAGTTTTTTATATGTTATTCCTTTGTATATCTGCCATAAGCATGCTTAATTGTATATTTTTTTGTAAAACCCTAAAGGATTCAAAATCTAGAAATCCAGTTACTGGATTTTCTCTTAGTGAAAACAGGCGTTGGAAAAACATGCATTAGGGATAAAAGCAGGTGTTGAGATCTGGGACCCACCCCAGGGAGCCTTGATTATCCCAAAACCTGTTCTAAGCTATTTTCTAGCATCTGAGAGTCATCCCTATGCATCAGCACCTCTGTGGGACCTTATTTTTGTCCCAATGCCTAACGCCTGTTTTTTTAATAAATAGGCGTTGGACAAGAATTCAGGCATTGGGATCTTTTTTAGGCATCAAGCTTGGACCTTAAAAATCATTGTTTTAAAAAATTGGTTAAGTGTGAATTTGCCCTAGGGTTAGGCTTAAGACCCAAGAGAAACCCCTCTCCTCTGGGCCCCACTTGGGTGGCCCAAAAACCTAAAATAGCTGCTGATTTTATACCCAACGCCTGTTTTTCACCTGAATTAAAATTCAGGCATTGAAAAAATAGGCATTAGATTAAAAAATAGGCGTTAAGCCTGTGATAGATGACTGAATGACCCATTTTAGGAGATTATATCTCCAAGTGGCCTATGCCTAAGACCCCTAGGGGGTGCACAATGTAACCTTAGAAAACTTCCTCCTTCTCTTACTCAGGATCCCACAGTGCTGGGACCCACCCAAATACCTTAAACAGTGGCACCAAAATACCTACTAGATCAGATTTTCCAACGCCTATTTTTACCTTAAATTAAATTCAGGCGTATGGAAAAACAGGCGTTGAGATGTAAAATAGGCATCAGGCCTGTAATCCAGAAAAATTAACTTTTCTTCTTTTCTCCCCCTTTTCCTAGGGTTGATTCCAAACCCTGAAAGGGCAAACAACAAGCCATTTAGAGGGGTTAATCACCCCTCTACAGACTAAAACCTTGATGGGTCTTCTGTGGGTAAAAAGGGTCAAAATTAGGAATAATTTGTGGACTGTTTACAAGCGAATGCCTGTTTTCACCCTGAATTAAAATTCAGGCGTTGGAAAAATAGATATTGAGAGCTAAAACAGGCGTTAGGCCTGAGAAAATTCAGCAAGCTCCCAACTCACATTAAAAAGTGAAACATTTAAATTCATAATTAACAAAGCATGATTATGAACATAAACTTAAAACTTGTATGAATGAGAGAAGCCGCCCTAAAAAGACAGGTATTTGGGGTGCCTAATAGCTTCCCCAAATGCAACCAAACAGCTTACCCTAATCTCAGGAACTCAAACTATACTAGGAGTTGAACCCTATACTCTCGAGTCTAGTTTTCTTCTTTTTCAAGGAAAGAAGGACTGACATCCAACTCAGTCGATTAACCTCGAGTTGGTGGCAACTCCAAACCAAAAGCCAGAGCCCTCTCCCAAGGGGAGGTGCCGGCCACCCAAAGCTAGAAGCCAAAGTGGGTGCCCACCGCCGATGTCCACAGCTGTCAACACCTGAATTTTAACATATTAAAATTCAGGCATTGGGTTTGGATAGTCTGTACTTTGAAGGGCATATCTCTCTCCAAAAAATTCTAAATTGAGTGTGGTCAGTTAATTTGGAAAGATGAGAGAGATATTTCTAACCCTATATGATAATCCTATGTTTGTCTAACACCTGATTGTGAACTTGATGCCTACTTTTGCTATCAATGCCTAAGATTTAACAGATTAAAATTCAGGCGTTAGGTTTGAACAGTTTATACTTCAGAGGGCATATCTCTCTCCACAAAATTTCAAATTGAGTATGGTCAGTCAATTTGAAAAGCTGAGAGAGAGATATTTTCAACCATATATGATAAGCTTCTGTTTATTCTAACTCCTGATTTTTCAACGCCTAATTAAAAATCAGGCACTAGGCTTGGACCCAAAATCAAACAGCCTTGTTTAAGCCATTTAGACTCCTTAGGGGTATTAAAAAAATTCTAAAATCATGCATGCTAGTAGGCAGTATATATATGAACATCATATAAAAAATTGGGCTTCATATCACGCATACAAAATTTAAACAAAAATCCTTAAATATTTAGCTCATCTAGGTCTCAAAAGACCCAATTTTTGGGATCTGTTTGAAGGGCCATCTCGAGGCCTTTCACAGCCCCTAAATTCATGTAATTAAATCCAACATCTAGCATATATGTCTAATATAACATAGTCAAATTTGGGCTCAAGCAGCCTTCTACAAAATTCACCAAAAATTCGGCATGGAAATCAGTAAAAAATTAAAGCAAGTAAAGGTTGTTGAGCCTCTACTGTGTAACCCGAAATTAAAGTAGTGCTCTAGCATGATTTGGATAGCATAACAACATGTAAATTTGATATATGATTAAGGGGGGAATGAATTGTTCTCAGGTTTAGGCTTACCTTGGGTCCAAGTGACCTAGGGTTAAGTAATTCTTTCTTTCTTTCTTTCTTCTTCTTCTTCTCTCTCTTAGGGTTAGGGCTTTTTGTTGCCAATCCCTTGAGCACAAATTTGAGGGTATTTGTAACCTCAATTTGTGTAACTGTGTGACTAGGGTTCACTAAGAATGGAGGGCTAGGATTAGCTTTGGGGGTATCGAGTGTAGTGTTAGGATTTCACCAAAAATGGGTGTTTAGGTTTCAAGCATTTTGTGCTAAGGTGAGGTGGCTGAATGGGGGGCTGGGATTAAGTCTAGGATCTGAGATGGAGGGTAAAGATGAGGGTGTGCTAATGGGCATGGATTGATGACATGGACCAATGGGGAGGGGTAGGTCTATGATGCAGTAATTTTAGAAAAGAGTTTGAATTAATGATGCAGGATTTTGGGATTTGGATTAATGATGCAGTAATTGAAGATTCCAAAACGAAGGTCCACATCCATTTTTTATTTTTTCTACTTGGTCCTTATGGACACACTAATCAATCAGATTCGCGATTTGACATCCGTAAACCCTTGAAAGTCCAATTTCTGGTAAATTTTGAAAAAACTTCATTAAACTGTAAGAAGGGTAAAATGACAAAATTAAATACCAAAATCTTTAAAAAATATGTGCGGGTTGGATCATTGGAGGTATTGCCGCAAACGACGAGTTAATCAAACATCTATGCCAGGAAAAACATGAAAAACCATCTTTTCGAAGAAAATAAGAATCACGCAGATACAAGTGATTCTACCCGAGTTTGCTTTTTGACTTTCCGAACTTTGTTGATTGCAAATAGACAGTGGTTTTCAGGTTTTCCAGATATTCTTGTAGCACTAGCGTGGTCGAAATTAGGTTTCAGAATGAGTTTGAATAAAGACCTATGAAGCAATAAACCTGAGAAATGCTGTATCTCAGATATGATGGGGTTTGTGAGTGAGTAGGGCCCATTGTGGAAAACTGATGGGCCACAAAGTATTAGAATCTTGAGTCTTGGAACTACATGAACTGACATGACATCATTTAGGTAAAGGGGGAAGCTTCAAGGGTCTTTTGAGGGTCTAGGGGTAAATTCTGAAGGTAAAAAGGTAAAATGGTAATTTTTTTCCTACAAGGGAAAAAAATATGAAAATGAGGATTCTTCGCCTGTGATGCTTCATGAGAAGAAAACTTATATAGGTGAGAGAAAATTCCGTGATCTGAGTGGTAGATAGTGAGTTCTGGGCTTTTGAAGGCAACATGGCAAAATGGTAATTTTTCCACCTATGCTGCTTTGCTGAGGGAAGACTTGCAGAGGTAGGAAAAGTTACAGATAACATGGATGGAGTTCCTAAATGTGGACCCTCGAAGTCCTGTTGATGCTTTTGTGGAAGATTAGGGTTTGACCTGAAATGATGTATTTAGACTGTAATGAGGTGTTTTGACTGATTCATTCGCGGCTGAAATATCCGGAAAGACTGCTCAAGGAATGCCTAACCTCCTAGAGTCCAGGTTTGCTCTTCCTAAACCAAGGGTGCTTAGGGTCTTGATGCCTAAATGCTGTTATGTTGCCTTTATGCAATCAAATGACCTGAGTCAAAATTTAGGTGCTGACAAAAGGCAATATTCAATTTCATCTTTCAATTAATTCTAGAAATTTCTTAATTGCAAATATGAAAGATCATACAAGGATTACTAAGGATACCATACTAAATGAGAGAGAGATAGAGACAATGCACACCACAAACATTCACACATAATTCAATATTCATAGTGGTTCGGCACACGGGCTTACATCCACTGTCAAAGCTCATTATCGAGCTACTAAATTTTATTTAGATTGAAAAAATACAATCAATGTTAAAATTTAAAAACCTATCTACTTTCATAAGCAAGCTCTACACTCGGTGTCTCCGGCGGGAGCGGTCTACATACCAATTACCTCCTTAAGGTGGATACTTGTTTCTCTTTGATGGTGGTTGCTCCTTGTTGAGCTAGTAGGCTTTAGCTTTCCATCAAGCTCCGAAGAGATGCCTTATTGCTTTTTGGAGCTTCACATAAGGGTTTACTTAGGAGTAAACCTCTCATTGTTTTCCTCTTTTATTCTTCAAGTAAAGGGTGCTAGAGAAGCACTTTAAGGCTCTTTGATCTTCAATGAAAGCTCATAAATGAGAACCTTTGGTACTTAGGAGGATTGAATGCCTTAGCTCTTTCTCAAGATCTCTCTCTTTGTGTTCTTGTGTGTTGAAGTGTGTCAGAGAGGGTTAGAGAGCTCATTCATACTTATACGGGACGAGCATACTCATGCACCCTTAATTTGGCATATTTTCCAATGGTCAAATAATCTCGGGCATTGGATTTTTTTTATTTTTTTTTGAAATCTTGCGATATCGGGTCGATCTGGATAAGGAAGATTGATCCGGCATCCCTGGATTGATCTGGTGTCTTAGTCTAAGACACTTAAGACATATTAGATTGATCTGGAAGGCCTATCGGATTCATCCGATAAGTGGTGGATTGATCTGCTAAGTGCGGATTGATCCGACCACCCCCGGATCGATCCCAATCCCCTGTATTTCTACCATTTTTCTATAACATTATTCCCAAACATTGTGGTACTTATGTTATAGGCATGAGTTGGTTCATGGGGCTACATAAAGGCATTTAGCTCCCATTTACCTATGTCTAACATTATGATTACTTCCATATACCTTTCTTGAACTTGATGAGGCTTGAATCATCAAGACTTGGACCTTGGCAACATGGGGAATGATCCATCATTGGCTTTCAATTGCTTAGAACATGTCTTCAATCTTGGGACCTAAGGACACTTGATGAATACAAACATGACTAATGTATGCAATATGCTCATGCCATGCCTAATCTACTTCTCCATGTATTTTACAATCTATGGAATTGACAATTTACATCAACAATCTTGAAATTTTAATCATTTATATATAGCTTATGAACTTTTCATTTCTTCTTAATATAGCTTATTTTTTTTATAACTTTTCTTATCTTCTTACATATTTTTCTCTTTCTTTTCAATAATGGGACCTTTAACATTACTTCACATATTGACTCATTGTATTAATCCCTAATAGCAAGGGTCTTTGACATATTGTATCATTCCAATAGCAAAGACTATCGACATATTGTATAATTCCTCAATAGCAAGGGCCATCGTCATATTGTATCACCCCAATAGCAAGGGCCGTCGGCATATTATATCACCCTAATAGCACAGGTTGTCGGTATATTGTATCATCCCAATAGCAAGGACCATCGGCATATTGTATTATTCCCTAATAGCAAGGGCCATCACCTATATTACCTTACACTTACATTTTTGCTTCATTTACTTACACTTTCTTTTGTTTACTTAAGTTTTGGTTCACTTGTTTACTTTCTCTTTCTTTATCTTACTAACACTTTGACACATCATATTATCCTTAATTACAAGGGTCGTTGGCATATTGTATTTTTCCCAATTGCAAAGGCCATCGGTAGATTGTATCATCTCAATGGCAAGGAACTTCGACATATTGTATTATTCTCTAATAGTAAGGGTCATCGGCATATTCTATATCCCAATATAAAGGACCCTAAGCATATTATGTCTGTTGAAAATGTGTGTCTTGACAAAACCATTCACATAAAATATAGACATGATTAATTAATTATTTATTTAATAATAACTATTTATTCTATCATCACATGTATT